>JANHFN010001581.1:127767-137774 GCA_032468175.1 Toxicocalamus goodenoughensis | reverse complement strand
TATGTTTTTATCTGGCTGTGCACCGCCCCGAGTCCTTCGGGAGAGGGGCGGTATATAAATTCAATAAAACTTAAAAAAACTTAAACTTAATTTTAATGTCCTTTTTTTGTGTAGTTTTTTTTCCAACTTCTTGTAGTCATCTTCCAATATTTTAAAGATTTTTTTCTGTTTTATATTTCTTCTCCTTGTATAGTCCATTATCAAACCTCTTGTATAAGCCTTCATTGTGTCCCAGAGGTTCTGTAATGATTTATCCTCTTTTGTATTTTCTTTAAAGAAAAAAGTCAATTCTCTCTCAATTTTCTGTTTAAAGTCTTTCCCCTTTAATATCGTATTATTTGAAGTCCATCTAGATCTCCTTTTTTGTCCTTTCCATACAGGTGTTATTGGATTGTGATCTGCCCAGGTACTTGCTTCTATTTGGAAGGTTTGTTTTGATAGGAAAACAAATTGTAACAGCAGTTCAACAGTGATACAATTTATCCAGTGTAGTAATAGCTTCCCTAGACAGCCAATTGTTGATGATGCTTTATTTTGATTCTTCAAACTGAGCAGTGGGTTGGATTTGGTTGTATGAATGTCTCCCTCTATAATTCCATGATTTACAGTATAAGGAGCAACTGTGCAATAAGAAAAAAAGAACCCAAAGGTCTATATAAGAGATTTATTGGAACCAATACTGACAAATCCATTTAAAAAGTTAATAAATAAAAAACAGAGTCCATTAATCTGGGGGCAAAAGAAATTATAGCAACCAAGGGACTGTGAGACCTAGTGATGTAGAGACAAGGAAGATGGCCTTGACAGAGATATGTGAACTCTAATGACAAGGAAAAAACATGCCTTAAATACACAACAAACAATTTTACTATGTGGGACACACACACACACACACACACACACACACATATCTCTAATTCATGAAATATAAGAAGGGGAAAGAGGTACAGTACAATCAGTTGCAAGAATTTGGCAGTGAAGCCAACTCAGTGATTTTGGGCCAGTGAGTTACTTATTTATTTAAATTTACATGCCACCCATTTCTGATTCAAGATGACTCAAACAGAACCTATCTTACAGGATTATTATTATAGGAAAATAGGAGGAAGGAGCAAAATGTATATCACCTTGATCTATATCAAGTAAAGGTAGAATATGAGTCAAATCAGTCTATGCATAAATACACTTTTAAAGAGATATACATATAACTTACTGTTGTTACCATCTTTAGAAAAGGCCACAGCTGGCACATTTGATAAATCTGGGAAAAAGTAAATTTGGCCGTAACTTTTATTTGCATGTCTGGACTCCCCCCAAAAATGTGCATTAACTCCTTCTGAGGAAACACAATCCTTTACAGAGTTATAGCTGAGACAACTATCATGGCATAAGCCAGCTTTTGATCCTATTCTTTCTTTAGATTCAGTCTCCAGATACTGAAAAAACAACAACATTTTCCTCTATATCGCCTATACAGCCTAGATATCTTCTGATCACAATAAACCCCATGTTGAAGATACCATAACTCAGGCGAGTTGTTATCTCCTATGTGATCTCCTTATGAATTCACTTTGTTTGAATGATATTGCCGTATTAATACAGCATTTTGATATGATATGATAATTGTTATTATATTAGGGGGAAAATGTTCAGAGAAAACAGAAGCAGATGGTATACCACTTGCCTTCTCTCTTTGCATTCTACACTGCTGTTCCAACTGGAAGCTGTGGCATTAAAAAAAGGCAGTACAGAAATTAGATACTCTGAACTGGATGACACCTATTAGAAGACCTTGAAGGCCTTTGAACGAAACCTCTATCACCCAACAGTTTGAAGGCCACAGAGGCCAATAAATCTCTGTGTCATTTAATAGTGTGGCATTAAACAGCCCTCATACAAAAAAGAAGCATCAATATGTTCCCTTTTCCTTGGAATTAGAGGATTTGAAATAGATTGAAAATGGGAGAGAGGCTACATCAATAGCTTAAGGCACATATTCTCCAATTTGTTAATGAACTATTTTAAAACAAAACAGCTTACTATTTAATATTTGCTTGAGAAGGTCATATATTTAAATAAAAATGGCAAAAATATGCTTAAATCAGGTAAATATGTCATTAAAATAAAACAATGGCTAGAAGCTGTTAGAGGTTCTTTTCTTCTTCCAGAGCACAATCCTGCAGTGTCTATTTAGGTATCAGGCTTCTTCTTAAAACGAGATCCCTCACAAACAGTGATATAGGAAAACAACTCCAGCTAAATTAGTGTGTTGCTCTTAGCAAAATATTTAATGTGTCCAACTATTGTGGAATATAAGAAGCAAATTAGTGTGTTGCTCTTAGCAAAACCATTCATGTTTCCAACTAATTAAAGTTATCAGAATTAGACATATTAGAACAAAAGTTCAAATCTTATCTCTCTTTCTTCTAGAAAGAGGTTCTAGTGTCCACAAGGAGAAACTTGCATGCACAAAAAAGTCAAGATGGCAGCTGTGTGATACACATATTTTTTTTCCAGTACATTAGTAAGACTTTATTCATCTCATTTAACAGTACCTATATGATATTTGTTGTTAACTCTCATTTGGTTTTGGGAAAATCAAAAGCTGCACTTGTTCAAATGAACCAGGAATGGTTGTGCCTGCAGGTATCCTATTATATAGATAATATAAGTTTGGTATTAATTCTTTAAATTTTTATTTTATTATTCATACTTAAATCTATCACTGGGCTTTTTTTTAAAAAAATCACATATTTAAATGATGTTTCATTTTCTGTTTGATTAAAATAATGTCTGTGTTCATCAATTAATTCAGTTACTTTCCTGAGTAATCAGAGATGCCATTTTTTCCAGAGTTATTAGACGTATCAATTTTTAAAGAATATGAATGAGAAATATGCATATGTACTTCATACATATGCAAAAATTGCCATTCCTGTTTTTAAGAAAATATACATAGATGTCTGTGGCAGAATACATGTTTTGCACACTGAGGAGTCCATGTCCAAATTCTAGTGCTGCAGATCAAACTGAAGAAACTTTTGCTTTAGAAATTAATAATGAACTTCATGGACCCCTGGTTGGAACTGATAATACCATTACCCATGTTCCTAATGGATCTGCTATCTCTATTTTTTTGTCCACTCTAAATAGAATTCACAACAATAAGTGATGTATTGATCAAGTAACTGCAATAGAAATAAAACAGCAAGCCTATGATTGCAGTAATAGTTTACTGGAATAATGTTACAATGTCCTTATCATCAGTAAGAAGAGATTGTTATTAGTGTTTGCCAGATCGATGATAAAATATCTTTTGCCTTTGCTGCATTTATATCATATTTATCTCATTCTATCTTATTATCTGAAATTATCATTTAGTGATTGCAACACAGTATGTAATAGGACATATTCTATATACCAAGCATCACATTGTTTTCTTACTCTTTTTTGTTAAGTCAGGAAGTGAAATAAAAGTTGATTTGTATTGTATTTGATGCTTCCTAGATATCTTTTATATTCCATTGGCATTACTCAATGATCCCTTCTTTAAGTCCACTGAATGGTCTTTTATCTTATTATAGACTGTGCTCGAATTAACAGTGCTGGTCAATTTCCAATCTTACCTTGGAAAGGGTATTAAGATCCATTTAGAATGAACATGCACTCATTATTCTCACCTCTTACATAGAGAAAAACCTTGGTGGAACAGACCCAGATATCATCTATGTCTCAACCACTATGGCTATATGTTAGTGCAAAAAATGAGGCCCAGATGTGTAATATTTAACATTTGAACAGAAATAATTTTGAGGGAAACACAGTGATTAGTAGCCCAACAGAAGATAAAGCAATGTTTTTACCTATATTTAAATTTCTGAATAGATCCATTCCACACCTATGCTGGGAATAGGTATTTTTTTTAAAAAAAAAATTGGATTAAGGAGCAGTAAAATGTCTGATAAAGAATTACTACTATTCTAAAACATCTGGGATTTTGGAATGTGCCTTTATATTCTAGAGCAGGGCTGTCAAACTCGCAGCCCACGGGGCTGGATGCATCACATGCTGGCCACGCCCCTGCCCCATTTAGCAAAGGGGAAAAAAGTCCCAATGCATCATGTGATGCTACCATGATGACGTGAGTTTGACACCCCTGCTCTAGAGTGACAAATTCCAAACATTGTGAACTACATAGGTTTTCGGCAACTGCAGTACACTGCTGCCTCATACTTAAGTTGGGTTCTACTAGGACATCTAGATCCCTCTCACAATTACTACTGTTGAGCCAGGCACCACTTATTGTATACCTATCCATTTGTTTTTCCTACCTAAGTACTGGACCTTACTTTTCTTATCATTGAACTGCTTCTTGTTGGATAGGGCCCAATGCTTAAGTTTGTCAAGATCCTTCTGCATCTTGAACCTATTTTCTAAATTATTGGTTATTCTTGCTGACATCTGCAAATTTGATGAGCTCATCAACTATCCCCTTATCCAGATCATTTATGAAGATGTTGAAGAGCACTGGGCCCAAGACACAACCTTAAGATGCTTCCCTCCATGTAGAGGTAGTTCATTGAGATTATTCACGGACTGATAGTCAGCCAATTTAAAATTCATCAGGTGGTGATTTTGTTTATCCCATATTGTCTTTTTTTTTTAAAAAAAAGAAGTAGATTGTGGTCTACTTTGTTAAATGTCTCACTGAAGTCCAGGTATACTATGTCCACAGCATTTTGCTGATTCATTAATTTATTTACTTTATCAAAAAAGGCAATAAGGTTTATTCAACATTATCCATTTTAACAACCTCCTGCTGGCTTCTAGTAATCACCTTGCTTTTTTCTAGGTGCTCACAAATCCTCCACTGGATTATCTTTTCCAGGATTGTCTCAGGTATTGATGTCAAGGGGATTAGCCTAATTTCCTGGATCCATTGTTAACCTTTTTGTATTTCTGATATTTCACCTGTGCTACACAAACTTTAAAAACAATCCTATTTTCCATTTCTCATTTTTCTGTGTGTTAAAACCCAATTTTTAGCATCTTCTTAGCACTGAAAATAATTCAGTGTATGTTATTTTACAATTCTCTTATTTACAAGTTGACAAAAATAATCATAAATACAACTGTGACAAACTTTAAAATTCTATTCATTTGTGTTTCTTGAAGTGTTGTCCTAGTACCCCTAGGAGTTCTCCAAAATGTCTCAAGTGTCCAGGAAATCAAAATTAGTTACCAGCCTCTGTTGAAAAATAATACAGTATCAAATTCCATCAAACAAACATGAGAAGTGGTAGTGGCAAAGAATGTAACTTTTTAAATTAAGTCTCAATAAATATAACCGTGCCAAAAACAAAGCTCATTTGAGACCCTTGATAATTATTAAAAGTGGGGTCCTGAGAGAAAAAGACATTTAAGAAACACTGAGAAATTGAGCAAAAATGGCAGGCTATTGGTGGCAATGGAACCAAAATCAAAAGCTGCTTCATCATTCCTTTAGTAAATCTGCTCTGCTGTACTTATTTTTTAATGATTGCTGTTTGCCCAGTCCATGGTATTTTTCTGTGTATAAGACGATACTTTTTCTTAAAAATATTTACCTAAAAATGGAGAGGCATCTTATACACAGGGGGCTGAGAGGAGAACCGTGGTTGCAAAACTGCTGATACCTTACCTCTGCAAACTAGCTTCACGAGTGAAACTTCTGATTGCAGAGACAAGCTAACAGGTTTCCTCCAATCATGAGCCTTATGTAACTGATGTTAAGGAGAGCATGTAGCCAATGTCCAAATGTGACGAGGAGCAGTAACGTCGGAGTGTTCTGAGCCCATATAAATGTCAGAAAACAAAACAAACAAATAAATACTGGTAAGCTAATGTCTTGCTCTGCAAAATAAATTCCTTCTATTTAACGTTTAAAATATTGATTTCTGAATTTTGGGTAAGAAAAGTGTGTGTGTGTGACATCCTATATATGGGGGCATCTTACACACAGAAAAATATGGTAAATCTTTCACAAAGGTCTTATGAACTTTGCCCTAATAGTGGCTTGGATGGAAATATTTGCCCTTCAATTGTTTCTTTGTTTAATGTGTTGAAAGAAATATATGAATGATGTTATTCTTCTGGCATGGCAAATTACTTCCAGAATGTTTCCCCGGCATTTTTGGTGGGATTAAAAGAAAATCATAGCTGTGAATTTCTGAATAAGATTAGGAATTACAGAATTTTCAAGGGAAAAACATTTTAATGTGTGCCAAAACTGTACCAAGCCCCCATTCCAGCATAATCCACCTAGTTTTAACAACAGATCTCCTGCTGCTTCTCATAAGGAAGCTTTTAAATTGCATCCATTCAGATTTCCTGGCAATCATGGAGCCAGCATGTTAATTGTTTCCTGCCAAGGGAATCTTTCATTCCCATGTGGAGTAGTTTATTCAGTAGACATGACATGCCCCTCATGATTTTGGATCAGTGGCAAAAGTTTGGAACAATAGCTGTTGCAATATAGGTGGTGCCAAGTAATAAAACCAGGAGTAGTAGGCAAGGGAACTCTGAAGGAGAAACAGCAAATGTGGAGGAGGAAATGATGGGTTCCTGGAGAGATTAAGAACTGCTCTGTAAGACCTGAGGGTAATAAAATGTTCTGTTTTTATTAGATGGGGAATTGTTCCATTGAACAAACCTGAGTCACACAAAACAGAAATGTTCTCGTTTTTATCCTGGGGAGCCCCCCAGATGCAAAGGAGCATGAATTCCACTATTCCTGCAAAACACAGCAAAGCTAACCATGTTTGCACCTACAGTATATAAACAGCATCTGAAGTTTATCCAGCTTTCTGGAAAACAAAACAATGATATAATTTTGCCCCTTGATTCAAGTGAAAATAAGGAATAATTGATAAGTAGAATAAGATCTGATCCAGACAATGTTGTCCCAATGGATACAGAATAGAATAGAATAGAATAGAATAGAATAGAATAGAATAGAATAGAATAGAATAGAATAGCTTTATTGGCCAAGTGTGATTGGACACACAAAGAATTTGTCTTGGTACAAATACTCTCAGTATACATAAAAGAAAAGATACATATGTCAAGAGTCTGCTCCAGATCTCCCTATGATTTTCATGACCGCCTTTTACCTCAAGTGCAGATCAGGATAAGTGTTAGTTAGAAAATGCTGGCGATTAGAGTCTATTGTTTGAGAAGACTGAGAGATCATGTATATGCCAAGATACTTCCCTATTTGCTAGCAGTTCTTTTTTAAAAATTGTGTGATTCCTCAAATGCCTAGGTTGCCTTCCATAGACCCTTTTCTCCTGGCTATGATTGATTCTAATATGTATTGCTTGCACTGGATACTCCTTTGGAATTGCTCTTTAGGTTTGCTCTTGTGTAGACATCAACCATCAGTATTGATTCAAAAGAACACTCCTTACTGTCAAACAGTGGTATTTGCCAGAAGAACAGTTTTTCCATCTCTTTTAACCATCATTTCTTCACATGTTCTCTATGTAGCATTAGCTCTTCTGTTCTTATCAAAATATGCATCAAGGCAATAAGAAGTTCAAAGAGAAAGAATTCTAACATTTCAAACAAATGTAATGTTATAAGTTTTGTAAAAGTATGAATATCACACAATATCATAAAATAGAAAATATTTTGGCTTTAGGTTCATGATATTGCAACTATTCCTACAGATAATCATAATTCATTTTTAAGTATAGAAACATACTGATAATTCTGTTTAAACATTGATGCCTCTAAGACACTTTATGCAGGCATTGTGCTCTAATTTGCATTTGTAAAAAATCTGTTTTGAAATGTGAATCTTACTGAATTATTATTATTTTCTTAACTTCCATGAAGAATAGAAGCACAGTTGTTGTACTGTTTAAGATTGGCATGGTTCAGGTGATCTCCCTGAAGATCTCATGGGATCTAGGAAGTGAATCTTCTCTGTCTTAACACATGGCTTCTGGAATACTGTTCTACCCAAGATCTATCTGGCCCAGATCCTCACCATGATTCAAACAGCCCTGATAACTTGGCTGTTCCCCTAGGCTTCAAGTTAGAATGTGTGGGGTCCTGTGTATTTTATACTATTTTGGAATGTTGGCCTTTTAAGTTTAATAAAATAAAATAAATGTTAGGAAATGTTAGGAAAGTTCAGTGACAGGTAACCAATCTGGACTTTCTAGTTTTGTTTATAGACAATGCCAAATTATTATATGCTGTCATATTTGCTACTGAAAACAGATTGGCCAACATCCATATCTGCTTTGTTCTTTAACTACCGAAAAAGCATAGGAAAAAAATACACTGGATATAAATTAGTATGAGTAACATGCCAAAAGTGCACAGTGTTTCCATCTGTTTTACTGCTTTGACTCAGCAGCTACCATTTTGAATGACTACAGATATCCAAGCTGCCAAGGAAAGAATGATAATGGAAGGCTTTTAGCTATGGCTTATGTTTACCTTAGGTAAACTAGAATTTCACCATCACAAAATTAGTTTTTCCATTGCCTGCATACAGGTGTCTTGTTCTTTCTCAATAATTTGTTGTGTAAGGCTGAGCATCTGAGTGGGAAGTTACTGTATATTCAAGGAATGGGAGAATTGCCTGTAAAAATGCCATTTTCAATTTCCTGAAGAGTCAGGAAAAAACATGTCCTACATTTCAGAGGAATTTAAAAGCAGGTGGTCTCTGGGATGGTTTTGAACAATAATATACAGTATGCGATAAACCATTTATTTCAACCATACTGGCTAGCTAGAGCCATTGGAAGTCAAGAGAAGATCACCCAGAATTTGTCCATTTTTTTTCAGAAATAAAAGAAGGAAGCAAGACTTCTAATTTGGAATACTACAATGACAATTTCTATTTATTTATTTATTTATTTTATTTGATTTATATACCGCCCCTCTCCCGAAGGACTCGGGGCGGTGTACAGCCGATAAAACAGGAAATACAAAAGTACAAAAATTTAAAACAGAATAAAAGAAAATATTAGTCATGGCTGGAAAAAAGTTAAAAGATAAAACCCTGAAGATAGAAATTTAAATTCTAAAGCTGTGTATTAAAACAGTTTTGTGGTTTGTTTGGCAATTTGCAGGAAAAGCATTTAAATGGGAAAGATGAGGGGTTTTTTGATGAGCTTTTGTATAGTTTTTGAACTGACATATACCTTTTCTTTGGCCCAATAGTTATGAAAGATGCATCATATCTTTTTGACATTTTATGTCTCTTATTCTTTGTTTTAGGATTGCTTTAGCCTGTAATAAGTTTTTTTTTTGTAAATGAACTATTAAGTATTGTAAGGAATGTTACTAGTGACATTTATGTTTGTGTTCTAAATTGTAAAACTGCCTGAGAGCATAGAACATATCCCATTATTGTGGACAAGGCAGACTAGATTCACACATTACTTTTGTGCTGGGAATTTGATTATTTAGCAACTACTAACTTCTGGAGGCAGAAACTGGTATGGTACAACAGTTAAAAGTGCTGGACTAGGGTTGGAGAAACCAAAAGTTTTAGTTCTCCATTAGGCATAAAAACCAAATGGCTGATTTTGGGCTAGTAACACTGCTTTAGCCCCAGGAAGGACCAAATCACTTGTGAAATGTTTCTAAGTGAACAGCATGGTCCTGTCTATCTGTAGATGAGTGCGCGGCATCCATAAAGAAGAAAATTAAGAATGGTTATGTAAAGTACCAATTTAGCCCCCAAATAAAGGAGTGAATGAGAAGATCATGCTTCCTTGATTTTCTTTAATGTAAGAGACAGGAAAGAGAACCTTAGCAGCAGGGGTGGGATTCAAAATTTAACAACTGGTTTGGTGGGCGTGGCTTAGTTGGTGGATGTGGCTTGGTGGTCATGTTATTGGCTGGGCATGGCCAACTCAATATCATTCGCATCGAGGCACGCATCTCCTCGCCTGGCCTCTCATGACTGTGGGGATGCTGCAACAGTCATAAGTGTGAAAAATGGT
>JANHFN010001581.1:66888-80176 GCA_032468175.1 Toxicocalamus goodenoughensis | reverse complement strand
ATCTATCTATCTATCTATCTATCTATCTATCTATCTATCTATCTATCTATCTATCTATCTATCTATCTATCTACCTTTCCTTCCTTCCTTCCTTCCTTCCTTCCTTCCTTCCTTCCTTCCTTCCTCCCTTCCTCCCTTTTTCCTTTCTTTTCCTTCCCTTTCAAAAAGTCAGCATGACAAGTAAAATCACCAAATCAAACTTGACTCCTAATGTAGGGTTGTTGGGGACTTTTTTGGCAATGATTCAGAAGTGGTTTCTCATTGCTTTCTTTTGGGGATTTAAAAAAAATATCTGAATCAGCCTGGGGATTTCTTGGTAAGTTCAGTGTTGTTTTTACTTTCTCACCCAACAGTTAACTCAGTGCAACTTTGCATTTTTGAACCAAGGGCTCTCTTGTTAAATTTTATTGGGTTTGGAGGCTCTCTTAAAGGAATGGTGGAATTGACATAAGGTGGACAGTTCTTTCTTTATAGCAATAACACTTATATACCGCTTCATAGTGCCTTTCCAGCCCTCTCTAAGCAGTTTTTACAGAGCCAGTCTCTTGCCCCCAACAATCTGGGTCCTCATTTTACCCACCTCGGAAGGAGGGAAGGCTGAATCAGCCTTCAGGATCGAACTGCTAGCAGTTGGCAGAATTAGCCTGCAATACTGCATTCTAACCACTGTGCACCGTGCATGGATGGATGGTTGGATGGATGAAAGGAAGGAAGGAAGGAAGGAAGGACAATAGCAACAGCATTTAGATTTATATAAAGCACTTTACAGCCCCTCTCTAAGCGGTTTACAGAGCCAGCCACTTGCCCCCAACAATCTGGGTTCCCATTTTACCGACCTCAGAAGGATGGAGGGCTGAGTCACCCTTGAGCCAGTCAGAATAGAATTGCCAAACTGCTGGCAGTCAGCAGTCAGCAGAAGTAGCCTGTAATACTGCATTCTAACCACTGGACCACCATAGCTCTTGTACATAAATGGGTTTCCAGCTCCCCAGCTAAAATCAGGAAGTTTACAGACATTTTAAACAAACACTCCAGATGATTCATAACTCTAAATCTTGCTACGTGGCTGGTGGTAAGTGAAGAACTGTACAGGTAAACCTCGGCTTACGACCACAAGATTGGGCCCAAAATTTATGTTGCTAAGCAAGACTGTTAGTCAGTGAGTTTTGCCCCATGTTACAACTGCTGCCCCCGCTGCTATGTGAATCCCTGCAATTAGTAACATGGTTGTTAAGTTAATCTGGCTTCCCCATTGACTTTCTTTGTCAGAAGGTCGCAAAAGGGGACAACTGCAACCATCGTAAATAGGAACTTGTCGCCAAGCCTCTGAATTTTGATCAAGGCGGATGTTGCAATCGTTGTTAACTGTGAAAAGCAGTCATAAATATATATTTTTCAGTGCTGTTGTAACTTTGGACAGCCACTAACCGAACTGTTGTATGTCAAGGGCTACCTGTAGTATTTTCCGGCCAAATCTACTCACCAGGTGAAGGTGATCTCTTTAGAGGAATTCTTGTTTTTTCTCTCTCTAATTCTCTCAGGTCCTCCTGGAACCTGGGATGAAAATCTCACTTCCCCTGAGACCTTGTTCTCACTTCCCTTGGGAATATGATTATTATTATATTGTTAAGTTTGATAAGAATAATATTAATAATAATGGTTAAGTAATTGAAATATGTACCTAATCAACACACGGTTGAAGTGGAATGGATTTATTGTATATAAAAATAAAAATAAAATTTTACAAAAAAAGAAAAAAGAACGGAGCTGGAAAGCCGGTTAGTGGGATGGGGAGGGAATGGGGATTTTGCATTGACCTTCCCCTGCCATGCCCACTAAGCCACGCCTACCAAGCCACACCACGCCCACAGAACTGGTAGTAAAAAAAATTTGAATCCCACCACTGGTCAATTGGGAAGCAACAACCCATGATACAATTTGATTCCTTCCTTGCAGGCAGTAGCAAAAAATAAAAATAACAATAAGAGACATTGAGGCCTGTTGAGGTAATTCCCCGTTAGGAGAATGAGCGCATACAGTATTTGAGAGGTTTGAATAATACACACACAGCACACAGATACACTGTACAGTAAATGTAGGGTTTTACTTTCAAAGCAAAGTTCAAAATAGGCAGTCCAAAGTCATTCACAGGTATATCAGTCAGTTTTTCAATCCAGGGATAATTCAGTAACAAAGCCCAGTGTCAAAAAAAAACAGTTCAGGAACAGACTTACATTAAATCCAGAATTAGGAAAAATGGAGAAACGGCAACACTTTCCAACAGAAGGAAACAGAGACCGAGACACACTCTCTTCTGAGATGAAGACTAAACAACCCAGGTTTCTGGCTCCATCTTATGGCCGTTTGAGTAACCACACCCAATTGCAGTTTTTAGCATGCTCTTAAAGAGACAGTATTAAAATGTCTATCCAGGTTTATATATTGTCCAACCCAAATAGCTGTTAGGTGACTTACATTCCTAACAATATGTCCCCACCATTCACAATGTTTGCAGATTGCATCTAGGAAACAGCATTCGGAACATGGATGGTTCCCTTCACATCCGGCACAACGAAATTCCTTCCTTTTTCCATTCCGGTCCCTTCTGCCCTGTTCCGACCGGAGTTGATTTTCCTCTTCTTTTTCATCGTCATCTTCCAATGGGGACTCGATGTTCTTGTGGTGGGTTGTGGTGTTGTTTTTGGGGGTTTCCAGTGTCACTTTATTCATTTTCCACATGGCGCCCGCCGATTTCTGCATTGCTCCTGCTGCGGTAGCTTCTTCTATTGCTTCTTGGAGTGTTATTTTGGGTTTTGTTAATAATCAACCCTGGAGTGTAAAATCTCTCAGTCCCAGGACCACTTGGTCTCTCATGGTTTCATCCATGTTTAGGAATTTGCATGCTTCAGCGATATCCCTCAGCATTAGAATGAAATCGCTGATGCTCTCACCTTCTTTTTGGTCGCGCCAATAAAATTCATGTCTTTTGATGAGGCAAGAAACAGTTGGTGTGTAGTGAGCCCTCAGTATTCTTTCCAGGTCTGGCCAAGCAAACGTTTTCACGTCGGTGGGTGCCGCTAACACTTTGGCCATCTTAAATACTGCAGGATCGCAATGTGCGAGGAAGACGGCTGTGTTTGGATATATTATGGAGGTCGTTCCCTTTGAGGTACATGAGGAATTGGTTGATGTATGATTCCCAGTCTTTGGTTGCTGGATCTGTTGCTGAACGGTGTGGGTGGTGTGTTGTTTCTGGCCATTTAGTCTCGATGTGTTGCCAGTGTTCATCGGTCACCATGTGCTCGCTGGTTCTCTTTATCTCAGTATCCCACCTTCGTCGCCAGTGTTAAGTCACAGGAATGAGACTCAGGACACCAGCATGATTGTCAATTCTAGGACTGAGCATGGAAGAAACCACAGCAGCCCTTTTTATAGTCAGGCTGCTCGTGGCTGTGGCCAGTGATGGCTCTTCAAATTTCCCACTGCCACGGACCGACCAATTACAAGTAAGTATGCTAATACATAACACCCCTGGACAGATGGATACATTTGAAAGTGTTTGTCAAGGCACATTCATAATATGGCTTCTGTGGTGAGAAAAATGGTGAATTTGACTGGTTACAAAATCTTCAATTTCCAGAAAGCAAATTGGTGAAAATATTTTATGTAACCCATTCTACTGAGGGGTCCTTGGTATTGTCTGATGATACTACTTAGTTTGGGTAATGAGACATTTGCAAGTAAACAGACAAGCTCAAAGAGCATCAAGGACTCCTCCTTTCAAACTTGAGCTACAAATATTCTTCTTCAGTGGTACCTTTTCTACTGCCTATATTACTCTCTGTCAACTTTCCCTTTGTGCTAGAAAGTGAGCACATGTTAGCTTTTTGAGTTAATTCCAGGTTAACAAACAAAAAGAGCTGACATTTGAGGAAAACCCTGTGTATATGTATTATCACAATATCTTGAAAGCTTGTCAGAGTTTCTGTCTACTACCACTTCTTCCTTATAACATCAAGATGGGGTTATTTTGAGTTTCCTTTCTGAATTTTCTTCTTTCTCAAGAGTGGGTAATATTCTCTGAATCTCAATCAATCAGAATGGAGCTGGAAGGGACCTTGGAGGTCTTTTAGTCCAGCCCCCTGTTCAAGCAGGAGATCCTATGCCATTTCAGACAAGTGACTGTCCAGTCTCTTCTTAAACCCCCCCCAGTGTTTTAATCCCCTTTTCCAGAGTCAATTCTACATCCCATCACAAAACATTGGGCTATACCTACTGTTCTATTTTCTAAGAATGCCTCTAGGAGTAGACAAACTGGAATTAATAGATTTTGCCTGAAGCTGCTGCTTTGATTCACAGCATTCTAGTTTCTAAAACTAAAAAAATCTAGAAAATCTAGAAAACGAAATGAGGCTGGGACCTGGCAGGAATCAAGGAAATATCAGTTAGCATACTAGCACCAACAAATATTCCATGGCAGTCTGAGTGTACATCCAAACTGTGATTTGAGGGTTTTGGCTTTGGTTTTTTTGCAGGGGGAGAGCATGAACCCAAGTTAATTTAGTGCAAGGAGTGAAATCTGCTTAAAATAAGCATGACTGATTTGTTATGGGATGTGGTAGCGCAGTGATTAGAATGCACTACTGCAGGGTAACTTACTGCTCACTCCAGGGGTTCAATTCTGAATGGCTCAGCCTTTGATCCTTCTGAGGTCGAGATCGGTAAAATGAGGACCCAGATTGTTAGGGGCAAAATGCTAACTCTGTAAATCACTTATAGAGGGCTGTAAAGCACTGTGAAGCAATATATAAGACTAAGTGCTGTTGCTATTGCTATTAGACTGTTGCCTCTATAGAACAGTCTAACCAAGTTGACCCATTAATATATGTGTACTAACACATTCCAGAATAGGTAGAATTCAGATAAACTGTGATAATTTAGTAGCTGTTACTAAAGAAAAAGTGATATTTCTTATGTGAGTGGAACATCACTTTATTGTCATTCATATCCAGCCTAGGACTAACAAAGTTTATATTGGTTGCTGAGCTTCCCAAAGGATCTTCCAAGCTTTTGGCTAATGATATTCTAGCCCTTAACTGCTTTCTCAAGTATCCGTAAGTATATATATGTTTTCTGAGGTTTTCGCGGGTATTTGTATGTGGATTTTGGTTATTCGGGTTTTCTCCTGCGTAAAATTGGAAGTGTCTAGGCGACGTTTCGATGAAGTCCAAAGATCCATATATATATATACTTCAATCCATGTTTACATTGAGGTATTAGGTATTTTGTGATTTAAACATGACCCATTCCAGCACCAAAACACAGCAAATTATAATTTTGACATAGACATGGTGACATTGTTGCATAAATTATACAATACATCCTGACATCCAATAAAAATCTGTATGTTAGGCTCATTGTCACAGCATTGGAGTGCTGTTGTTGTCACACATGTTTTGTTCTTGCTACTTATGTAGTCAGTCATATGTGCCAGATCAGCTTTGGGCTTTTATTTAATTGCTTAAGTAGAAAAGGTGGGCCTGAATCTTACTTTGAATAAGGTTAGGATTAGATAGATGATTGCACTCCTGCCTTAGACTATACTGCACTGAACTGTGGCCAAGAAGAATATCTTATATCCTGACTATCCTTCCCTCCCTTCCTCCCAATTGAACTTGTGAAAAGAGAAATCTGAAGAAAAGGATGTGAACTAATCAATTCCTCCTGTCCTACTTTCCATGTGGATTAGAGGAAGATTATACATTTGTGGATTCAGCTGTACTTCTAAAGTTGGACCACATGATCACTAAGCCAAAAGATGCCCTCCTTTCTTCTTCTGCATCACAACACAAAAATAAAATAAGGCAGAATCTTGTTTTGCTTTTAGAGTTTAGATTAGAATAGAAACAAAAACATCTATTGTGGTGTAGTACTTGAGACACTTACTTAATCCTGAGAATCATCGGGATGTGGTTTTCTAACAAGGCTAGTCCTCAGAACAAGGCACAGTTCTAGCTTATTGTGAGTGTTGACAAGTATATCCTATATTCAAAGAACTGTGTTAGAAAGCATTTCAGGGATTTAAACAAGGTGCAAAGCTTGGGAAAACAGATTCAGTGAAAAAGAATTGTTAGCTGGCATGAACTGAAATGAGGGAGTCAAGCACATTCGTTGAAAAGTTTTTTAAAAATCAAAAACCACAACTGGTAGTAGTAAAATTTATATATTTTTATACACGAGTCAATTATGTGGAAAAAATGAATGATTTAGCAATAACAAATTGTAAATAATAAGTGGTAGTAGTAATAGTAGCAGCATAGAAATTAGCATTAGAGACAGAATATATTAGAGAGCTAGTTTGGTCTAGTGATTAAAGTGCTGGATTAGAAATCAAGAGATGGTGAGTTCTAGCTTTGCCTTTGGCTTGGAAGCTGGAGGGCATTACCTTGGGCCACTCATTTACATGCTTTCCTGGAAGAAAGTAGTAGTAAATCACTTTTGAAAATATTGCAGGAATGATCACAAATCAGAGTTAATTTGATGGAGTTTAACAACCACAGAATAGATTAATAAAGAGACATTATAGACTTCCTACTTTCCTCTTTTATCAGGTGTGTAGGCAGCAATCATAGAATTCTTCTGTCCGTTCCCATAGAATATTAACCTTTAGAGACAGCTGAGAAAAAGGGACTGGAGCAAGGTCACCCAATAGCAGGGGTATTCAAAGGATGGTTGTAGCAAACATAGTGTGGCTTCTGGGTCATAATCCATCATTTGTTTTCAAATAGTCTACAGTGTGCATGTTGGGTCTGATCTCTGGGTGTTATGTGAATTTTGTTGTATGTACACTGTGTATATATGTACAATGACAAGAAAGAATAAAGACAGAATTATCAGTGATGCAGGTAGTACAAAAACAGCAAATTCTCAATTCTTCAGAACTCCATTCACAGAACATAGGATGCAATGGACAAAATTTTGTCTGCAAACATCAAGAAAAGATGTTGTTTTCAAAGCAGTTGAGACAATGGAAGTAATTTGCATCACTTGCATCAATTTATATCATTTGTGCTTTAACTGACTTTTTTGTATATCTTTGCATCAATTTACATCACTGGCATATCTCCATAATTATACAAATGCTAAAAATTGACCAAATGACTTAGATTACACTAGGGCAGTGCTTTCCAAGCCTGGGTAAATTACTCAGAATTGTGTAAAAGTTTATTTTTAAAAAACTTTGGATAATGTCATACAAACCCATTACCCAATCACAACAGGGATATTTAAATTGACATAAAGTGTTTTACCTATATTGGGTAAAAATGATAAGCGGTTTTGGTAATGAAGGAAAAGGTTTTGCAAGCATTGCATTAAGTCATTCAAATTTGGATTTAATGGACATTTGAAATTAATGGGCACTTCTTTCCTATTGAATGGTCCATTAAAAAGATTTTACTGTGACTGAACTTTTGTATTTTTATTCTGCAGGTCCCTTTGGAGTACCTTCTGTTTCAGTTTTGTACATTTCTGAAGTAGAATCTGGAAGAAGCTGAGTTACAACACACCAGGGAAGAAGTGCCTGAAAATGCAGATTTCAGACATATGTGGAGTAAGCTAATCTTCATTTTAACCCAGACATTATGATAGTTAGCTTCACTTTAGGAGGAAACCATTTTTTTACAGCTTTGATATGCTAACACATACAAAAGCAATGAAGTGCAAGATATCTAATAAAATTCCTGACCTGAAATAAATCAGTTGTTCTGGAAAGATTTGAAGAGAAGTGAATCAAAGCAAATTGAAAGTCTAGAGATGATTCGTGTCTTTATATTCACTAGCACTAGCACTTAGACTTATATACCACGTCACAGTGCTTTACAGCCCTCTCTAAGCGGTTTACAGAGTTAGCCTATTGCCCCCAACAATTTACCCACCTTGGAAGGATGGAAGGATGAGTCAACCTTGAGCCTTGTGAGATTCGAACTGCCAAATTGCAATCAACTGACAGGCAGCAGAAGTAGCCTGCAGTACTGCACTCTAACCACTGCACCACCGAGGCTCTACAATTAGAATATCTCTTGCAGAATTTCCCTGTGAACGCCAGATCTCAAACAGGCAGGTGCCCTGATTTTAAATCTTAAAAAGATACAGATAGAAACAATCCCTGCCATTATCACACATTACATAGCACAAGAGAAGTGCTTTTATTTTAAAAATTATATTTGATTTACGACAATAACTGGAATTGTTTCCTAATGGCTCCTTTAGTTTTCCTACAATAAACCAATGTTTAACCCTGGAAAACTCTTCTTGAATTTTTTTTTGTTCAGCCAGCCCAAAAAGCCCCCCACATTTACTATGCATATGTGCCTCTCAAGGTATTATTAATGATTTATATAACATCAAGTTGTTTTTGATTCCTAATGACCACCTAGATCAGTGGTGGCTAACCTTTCTGGGCTTCTGTGCTGAAAATTGTGTGGGCACTTGCATGCCACAACCCAGAAGGCAATGTGCATGCCCCCCATGCCCCCTACGCATGCATGCACAACCCCCCCATGCTGTGAATCTCTGCACATGCGCATGAGACCCCCCACTTGGACTGTGGATCTCTGCGCATGTGCGTGTGCCTCCCACACATTCCGCCCCCGCACATGCGCACCAGATACCCAACAATCAGCTGTCAGGTGGGCAGTGTGTGCACATGTGCAGTAGACCTGTTCTGGGCAAGGGCTTGTGTGCTGGCAGTAATGACTCTGCATGCCACTTCCGGCATGCATGCCATAGCTTCGCTATCATGGACCTAGATTCTCTCTGTGATAAGCTGTCCCTAACCTATTATTTCAAGTGGTCCAATGGTGTAATTCATTGTCACCATAACTGAGTCCATCCATCTGGGGATGAACTAAATAGGTCAGTTTAGATTGACATGCACAAGTCATGCATCATATTTTTCACATGTTCAGGCCAAGATCCAAGGAAAGATTCTTCCCAGGCATTTTATAACTTCATTTCCCTCAAGCTCCTCTGGTTGCTTTAAAGAAATTCAGGAAAACAAACTTGACACAAGCTTAATATTTCCAAGCCTGGCTAATAAGACAATGGCCAGCAAAAAGGTATACTGATCTCTGAAATATAGCCCATGCATCCAGAAATTATGCTGGATATGTAATTAACAAAATTATTCATGAAACAATATTCATGCTCATTTCTGGGCATCAGAGTTCAATTTTAAGGGTAATTAAAGAGTGGAAGGCCTCTGACAAGACTGGCCTGTTATCTTTTGTTCCCAGTAACAGAGAAAGGCAAGCAATTTAGCCATGTAATGCCACTGAATGCACCCAATTGCTTTAAATAAAGGGTCCATTCCATCTTTTCTTGAAAGCATGCTACCTGCAGATCCTGCAGCATTGATGTCACATTGAGCCTGGAGGTCTTTCATCTCTATACATACCATGACATGACCGTTCTCTATCCTCAAAGGGTCTATGTAATTTTGGCAGGCACAGTGTCACCCGCTGATGAATCAGTAAAAGAAAGCCAGAATTCTTCCAGCAGTTCTAAAACAGTGGGCTAATTAATGTCCCCAGTAAAAAAAGAAGTCATAATTAACTCACAAAAAGAAATACAAAGGGCTTTGCATCCTGGCCAAGATATCATGAACAGTGCAGAAATGTTCCTTTATGTTATTGCCTTTGAAAATTTGTTTTCCAGAAGGTGCTTCTCCTGAAAAAGAGAAAGAATAAAGGGACAAATGCCGCTAAATAAGAGTAAATAGGTCATAGATTTATTTAAAGGCTTATGGCAACCATACATCAACTAAGCCAATGCCAAGGAGACAGAATCAGTCTAGATGTCCTGAGTTACAATTCCCATCACCCAAAGTCAGCCTGAGGGGATGATGCCATTGTAGTGCATGTCACTGGGAGGCCAAAAGGCTGAAGAAAGACTGCTGAGCAGGAAGACATCTTGCAACAAGAAGCACAAGCATGATTTAAGTTCCTCATATGAGTTAGTTGTAGCTGGCAGCAATTCTACTATTTCAGTCATTCCTGATAAATATCTTGCTGTCACCTAGTTTATATGACTTATTGGCATCATTCCACCCATATTCTGGCAGAGCAATTCCCTGGTCTTGAATTTGATATCCCTAATGTAGTATAACTAAGAGCAATGGCATGCAAGTAAATCCCTGTTTGGAAATGGATCAATTCACTTTCCTATACAGCTGTCAATCAGAACCATTCTTGTTGTGTATTCTTGTTTATTTGTAAGTTTTCAAGAGCCACAAGATAGAAATAATAAATATTATTTCTGCGGACAAAAATCTTACCTAGATAGCTCCATAAACAGTTGTATCAATGTGGTCTCAGAGAAAAACAGAATGTTCTGATGTTTCTTTGGAATGATTTTCTCATTCCATTTTATCTTAGAAATATACCAACTACTTAAGAAGTATGAGAACTGTTAACAAGAACTTTCTATACAGCAAGTGCCAAAGTGAGAAGATGGCATGTATTTCAGAAAAGCAGAATTCTTTTCATTATCCTGTTTCTGTCCCTTTTTCCATCATTATTTTTCTTCTCAGAAATATTATTTTCCTTTTAATTATTCCAAGTTGTCTTTGTGGTATATTGCTTGCAAATTTTTAAAGAGTGGAGAAATTGGTGAGTCATTAGTGAAAGCCAATGGCTCTAAAATAACTCAGTTCTATTCAAAATAATGTCTGGAGGAAGCTCAGCAATAGAGCTCTGGAAAAAAATACAACATAATTTTGAAAAAAAAAGGGACCCCTGATATCTACTTGTATACTTTATGAGGGATGGCACTGGTTGTTGGGGCTTTAGTCATCTTATTTTCTTGCCTTGGCCTGTTAGTGAAGGGAAATTTCAGAAGAAGACAGAGTACCCAAATATGATTATGGATTGATTATGAATATTGAATATGAATTAAAAATACAACACACTACAGAATATGTAACATACAGTATTACTATAAAGGCATAGTTTATTATTGTGACATTTTCATGATTATGATTATTATCACACCAGTCCTTATGCAATCAGATTTGAATGTGTCATCAAGTTGGTGTTGATTCTTAGTGACCATATGAATAGATTTGCTCAATGTCCCTAACCCGGTGTTTCAGATTTTCCAGTGATGTATCCCTCACTACTATAACTCAATCCACTCACCTTCCTCCTGTTTGTCCTCTTTTTTTCTTTCCTTCCACTTTCCCAGCATTTGAGTCTTATTTAAACTATTGGGGTCTTCACCTAATGCATCCAGTGTAGGATAATGTCATGCCCCTGTTGGAATCTGATTTGGAGGGGGAAGCTGAGCAGCTGATGGAGTGGAAATGTGGCTCCGTTGGCTGTGGAAGAAACTGGGGAAGAGCACAGTCCGGCTGGGCAGAGCAGGGAAGAGGTCAAGCAAGGGGGAAGGAATTTGGAGGAAGACCCAGGCTCACCCCATCTTCATCCTAGGGCATACAGGGAGGAACAGAGAAGGGAGCAATGTGAAATGCATGGCTTATGGGGGAGGAAAGGGTCTGATTCCCTTCATTAGCTGCAGTTGAGAATACAGTGTTTAAAAAGGGAAGCTGCACACAGCAACTTGTTAGGAGCAAATCGTGAATTATTTGGTATCGTTGAGGCTTATCTGTGTTCCTGGCATCTTCCCAACTGTGTGTGTTTTGCTGTACTTCCAAGTTTGCAATTCCTTCTCCTGCCCTGTCAAGTTAATTACTGCAGCATCTTTTGTTTGTGATTTTTAGTTACAGTTTGTATGTACTTTGTTTTCGGACTGAATTTCTTCCACTTAATCATAACTCCTGGGGGAGTTTTTCTCCAGCCGAAGGTAACCTGCACATTTGAGGCAAAGTTGGAGATAATAAAGGGACTCTTCTTGCTTATTTGACTGTGTTGCCTTTGTGCCACACCCCGGGTCATCACAGATAATTTGAGTCTGGTCAATTGTATCTTCTGTAAAAACTTTGGGTTGATTTGTTTAGTGATCCATTTCTTTATTTTCTTAGTTAACCATGGTATTTTCAGGAACCTATCCAACACCAAAATCCCAAAGGGTCAAGAGTCTTCCTACTTTGCTTCTTTAAATCCAAATGTTTCCCACATTTGTTTTCATGGAGTACAGCATTACAGAGAAAACTATTGCCTGCATATTTTTGAATTTTGTAGGCATCAACATATCACAGTATCTGATTCAGTGGTGGTATTCAGCCAGTTCTGACCAGTTCTGGTATACCGGTAGTGGAATTTTTGACTAGTTCAGAGAACCAGCAAATACCACCTCTGGTTGGCCCCACCCACCTGGTCCCGCCATTATATCTCCTATATTCCTTTGTTTTTCAGCTCAGTTTATTCGTGCGGCAGAGCGAATTGTTGTGCCTCAGCTGCGCTAAAAAAAAGCTCAGCTTACAAGCACTGACAGAGATTGGTCTTTGAGTCCTGCGCGTGAGTGCATAGAACTGTGCATAGAATGGGTAGAAAATTGTTTGAACTGAATGTCATGTTTAAGAACTTCATGGTGCTCTAAAACTTTTCCTTGCATCGTTAGCAGGAAAAACCTCAGTATTTCTCTACATTAATAAAAAACAGTAAGTAGTTTTGGGCTGGATAAACTTTCAATTTTGGGTGACCATCATTTAATATCTTCAGAAGATCATTTTTGGCTAACAATGATCACTTGGTAGGTTTTCTTAATGTCATAAATGTCCTACTACTCACTGAAAATTACATTTCAAAAGGCAGTCAATGTTAAAACATATTAGGAGTCAGCTTTGGGAAAATAACGATTGTTTTGTCAACAGGAAAGGCTAAAACCACAATTTTTACTATTTCTATTCCCCGTGGATTTAAGAAAAAAATATTTCCATCATCATGTGGGTTCTGCACTGCTTCCAAATAAATGTTCATGTCACGTTCAGGTTTGTTGCTTGGCATCAGAATTTCCTTTGATAGGGATGACAAGCTGTCAGAAAATGTGAGTCTCCTGTTCTGTTAGATTTTCTTCCATCTCCCCCTCAAAGGTTTAACTTTGCTAAAGCTAAGGGCAGCATGGCATTTATCTCAGTGTTGATTCACATGTTTAGGAAGGCCCTGATACCTCTGTGGAAAATACTTGGGGAAGAAGTCACCTCTTTCACCATCAATATCTTTTTATGGTCAGACCATCATCTCCTTCAGCTCGACTTCTCTACCGCAGCACCCTGCCACAGGGAGGTGGGGCCGCCTAAGTGGTTCCGCCCCAGGCGCCTGATGGACCC
>JANHFN010001581.1:51475-61992 GCA_032468175.1 Toxicocalamus goodenoughensis | reverse complement strand
AAGTGTCCTCCTACATGTCCTCCTTTTTGATATTTGAAGACTAATCTGTAAATCTCCGTATTTGATTGATGCCGATCCGATCCGATCTGTTGTGTTTGATGGGACGTATTTGTATTTGACATGACGATTCATCAAGGTTCGGTAAAGTGCGGTAAAATGTGATTATGAGATGCATGTGCTCCACACAGGAGAATTGTTTTGAGAAGGTGCACCGTGAGCAAGAGTGCACCTCATGCAAGAGTGCGTGCGCCGCACACAAGAGTGCGTTGCACACAAGAGTGCGTTGCACACAAGAGTGCGTTGCACACAAGAGTGCGTTGCGCGCAAGTGGCTTTGTTTTTTTTCTTCAATTTATTTGTGTCCTCCTTTTCATTGTAAAAAAGTTGGTCACCTTAAAATAACACAAATCTTTCTAAATTATTGGAAGGAAATTATATGAAATTCAGTATTTGCTTTGTGTTTCCATAGGAGGCTAAAATTAACCATTCCTCTCCTACCTGTGCTTTACAACTGCAATCCTTTTTTTAAAAAAAGGCAAATTTACTGTGTTTTGCAACTGCAACCCCATGCATATGGACTTAGTAATAAGGCCAAGATTTATGTCTATGTAAAAATGCACCAGACAGCACAACTTTATTAGCCAAAACTAAAGGAGACTTAGAAGAGTTTTCTACAAAGGGAAAAGGGAAAAGGGAAAATCCAAATTAATGTAAAATTTAATGTAAAATTTTAAAATAAAGGTCTTTTTAGAAAGAAAAGCTAAGATTTGGTTTTGTTTTCTAAGTTTCAAGAATCAGAAACTTGAAGAAACAGGAATTTAATAATATGGAAGAGGCAATAACACACTTTTATAAGATCAAAATAAGGATATTTCAAGGTTCACAATAGTTAACAGTTCAGTGATAGTATATGAATGGGCAGATTAAACCCTGAAAGTAAAAGAAAAACCACCTTTAAATTATGGATTTGCACAGGATTGGGAAAGACTGCAAGAAAAATCAGTATTCCCTATATCAGTAAAGGCATCTGTTCCTTCAGTTGAAAGTCACTAAGCAGATATTCATACACTTTGAGCAGGTGATAAATATGAATAATGGGGTAGAAAAAAATGATAATAGATAAGAAAATGAATAAGGTTCCAAAAAGATTAATGGAAAATTTGTGGAAAGACTACGGGATGGGTCAAGATAACAAATACTTGTCTATGTGAAGGCAACTCAATGCCACCTAAGCAACAGCAGATTGCCTCATTGTTGGAATAAGAAAATCAGAAAACAACTCACCTTTTTGTTTTTCTCTACCCACCAAGTTCATAGCTGACATATTCCCCCATGCACTGCTGGAAAAATTGAGAAAAGCTTATTTTTTTGCTATACGGTATTTGAGGAGAAAGATAGTATTAATATTATAGAATGTGTCATGTAGAAACTCTTCGCGCTCCTTTCTGCTCTCATCAAAATCTAGTGCCTTTGCATATTCGTCAACTGACAACAGTAGCTAAAAGGCCAGTGAAGTGTTTGCGGCTGCCTGCTTGCCACAGTGTCATTTGATTGTCAATGTAATTATTCTGACAGGACTGTCACTCAGGAGCAGAAGTAATTATCGGATAAAAGCAGCAAGCAAAACCAGGTTGGCAACAAAATAATCAAGGTCTCTTTAGGCTCTGAATTAATGTTAAGTAAAAATCTGTGAAAAATTGCAGGTAGATTTTTTCGAGTGATTTTGGAGGAAGCACTGAAGGGAATTCTCTCTGTTCCATAATTTTCTTTGAAAGGACCCATCATCAGAATGATGCTGTTCAAAAACAGGGCTGAGAACCATATCTGTAGCCAGGTACTCAGTATTTTGAACCATACGAGAAAACAGAACAAGATTAACATAGCTGATCATTTGTACCTTCAGGAGTTCAGCAGGACTTGTTGTTTAAGTAAATGTTTTTTTAAAATAAATTTTATTGTTCTTTTACATTTTAAAAAAAGCAAAATTAATCATAATATTAACAGCACTATAATGTCAGTATTATGCATATTTATCTATTATGCATATTTACATCTATATACATTGTTATATAATTCTATACATTTATCTATAGTTTGCTTAACTTAAGTTTCTTTGTTTTCTATTTGTCTAATTTCCAGCCAATTATACTGTTTAAGTAAATGGCAGGAATATAAGGCAGGAATGATAATAGTCTTTTCTCCTATATTGTGAAAGTGATACCAATTGTCTAGATCAGTGATGGCTAACCTTTTCGTCGTCGCATGCCGAAAATGCGTGCATGCATGCATGCACGCATACATGCTTGCCTGCACCCATACATGTGCACCCCACTGTGCCCCTGCACATACACGCATGACTCCATGCTTCCCCTGCCCCTGTGCATGCATGCATGACCCCCGAGGCTCAGTGCTTCTGCACATGCGCATGTACGTATGACCCCGTGCATGCCCCACACATCTGTGCATGTGCACACATCTCCCATATGCAGGCCATTTTTCTGGCTTTCAGGTTATTTGGGGGCCATTTTCAGACCATTTTTCTGACCAAAATTGGCCTGAAAATGGCCCCAAAATTGCCAGAAAACAGCCCCAACATAGGTTATTTTTCAGGCTATTTTCAGGCCATTTTCATGCACTTTGGCTGGAGAAACAGCCTGAAAATGGTCCCCAAAATGGCCTGAAAACAGCCTGGAAAATGGCCTGTTTTTCCGGCTGTTTTCAGGCTCTCTTTTGGGCTGTTTTCAGGCCATTTTTTCCAGCCAAACATGGTCTGAAAACAACACCAATATAGCCCCAAAACAGCCCAAACTGGCCTGAACACAGCCCAAAACCAGGCCAAAAAACAGGCTGAAAAATGGGCGGGGTGGGGCCAGCCAGTGATGAGATTTGTCCCAACTGGCTGAATCATATCTGTTCCTTTGAGGTGAGTGACTGGGAGGCGGGGCTGGGTGTGATGAATGAATGATGAATGATGATGAATCAGCCATGCCTAATCAGCCAGAGAACTGGTTGTAGCCCACCACTGCTTGCAGCTGATATTCCATTTAAACAACGACAGAGGGATATTTCAAAGTTTATATGGAAAGGGAAAAAACCAAGAATTAGGTACAGACTGCTGCAAGATGCTAAGGGAAGAGGGGGTCTGGGTCTTAACAGTTTTGAAATTGTATTTTGATGCCTGTTGTTTGGTCTGGTTAAAAGAATGGGTGAACCTTCAGAATAAGAGGCTACCAGATTCAGAAGGTCATGAATTAAGATTTGGTTGGCACTGTTACTTATGGCAATACAAAGTTAAGGTAAATGTTGACTTCAACAATCATTTTGTCAAACATGCTATTTTGAGAGTTTGCAATAAATATAAAACATGGTTTTCCCTGAAGATACCTCTTTGAATTTCCCCACAGGAAGCTTTTTTTAAGAAAAGAAACAATGAAAACACCAAACTGGTGGACATGGTAAAATAATATATTTTAATTTAAATCTAAGGAGGACCCTCAAATCTAAGGAGGAACTAGAATCAGAAGGTCATGTTTGTCATTAGTTTATATATTTACAACTGAAAGATTTAATTTAGATTTTAAAAAATCATGAGTTTAATTTTCTTAAAAATGAATTGGAAACTTTACTGTGTGGTAGTGATAAACATATTATTGCTAAAGTCTATAAAGTATTATTGAATTTAAATCTGAAAAATGAACAAGTAAAGCATTGTATGATTCAGTGGGCAAGGAATTTTGGGTATAATGTGAACAGTGGGATAATATGTGGAATAAAGGTTTAAAGTTTACATAAAACTATAATTAAAAAAAATTCTGTAAGATGATGCATCATTGGTATTTAACTCCAGATAAATTGTCAGGAATGTATAAAGGTACTTCAAATGAATGTTGGTAATGTAAATGTAAAGAAGGGACTTTTTAATCATTTATGGTGGATGTGTGATAAAGCAAATAAATATTGGAGTAGGATTTATTTCTTAATACAGAAAATTCTTAAAGTGAATATAGAAAGAAAACTCTTAAGAGTCTTTTCTTTTGGGTTTAATAGAACAAGTCTTGGAAAAAAATAGGAACTGCGATGTTATATATGTTAATGGCAACAAGATTACTTTATGCACAAAAATGGAAGGATGCTTCAATTTCCACAATGGATGAATGGCTGCAAAAACTGATGGAGTTAGCAGAGATGGCTATATGGATTGTTTTAATTAAAGAAAAAAACACAAATACCTTTATTTCTACTTGGAAACCATTTCTGGACTTTATGCTTGAGGTGGAAAAAAATGAAACTTTGATTTTGGGTTTTAGTGATTAGTTAGATTTGTTGTTATAGAAATGGCTAGTGTTGTTATAGAAATGAAAAAGTAAAAAGTTGAGGGTAGATGTTAATACCAAAGGAGTCGGAAGTCAATGCCTTTTATTTTCTTTTTCCCTTGCTTTCTCCCACTATCCACTTCCCTTTTTCCTTCCCTAATTTCCCTAATACTTACTTTTGAATTCTCTTTGTATGTCATATTATAAATTAATAAAAACTATATTATATTTTTATTATTTATTTCTTACTAAAATTTCTAAGTTACTCCACTCCAAAATGGCTTTCTTGAGGTCTATGAAAGTTGTTTTTTAGTTCATAGTTAACATTGAAAAAAGCTCACATTTAAGAGAAAAAAATCCTCAGGGTCCTTTTTGTTGTGGAGGGAGAAGAAAATGAATATATATAAGTTGATTCTATTTTTAACAAATTTTGTGCACAATTTATGAGATGTTAATCTCTTTGAAGTTTGAGCCATCCAATGGGAAAGATATGAAAGAAAATTCAGAGTGCCAAATCTCTGTGGGTGTAACAAAAGACTTTTTGATCGTATATACAGTATATATCAATGAAATATACTATAACTACCCTGTGGGAATTTTGGCTTTTCTGGATAAAATTTAATTGTAAGAATGACATCTGAAGAGTTGGGAAGAATCATGTTACATTCTTCAGATCAATACCATCTGATAAGGATCAGAATACAATGGAGATTTTGATGAAGAGACTAGTCTAGAAATATTGTTACACGGTTTTCATGTTCTTTGCTTATTTTGGTGGGAATAATTATCATATCTTATATCTAGCAGCCACAAACCTTTCTGGTTTTGCAAAGCAAATGGGTTTCAATCCTTAGGCAAACCATTTCATATTGATGAGAGCTTGGGTTTTCCTTTTTAAAGAGGTATTTGTAAGTATTTGTAAAGGCAATGGATAGAGCTAAATTTTATTCTGTGCAAATAGTCCTGAGAAATGCATTAGTTGAGTATAATATTATAACAGTCCTTGTGGAAAGAAGAAGAAAAGATACCAACTAAGTGGACACACATCAAAGATACTTGCAGCATGGGATGGAAATGTTCAAATGATTTCAGATTTGTTATATTTCTGGGTTGTCAATAGAGAATAAAGCTAACAGTTGTCCATTATTAAGCCAGATCCACTTGTAGATTGGATGAATGAAAATATTCATATGATTGCATTGCTCCGGCCTCCTCTATGAGAAAAATAATAAAATTTGTAATGATCACTTGATGTTGCTAAACTGCATACAAAATAGAATAATTTTTTAAAAAGCATACATTTAGCAAATATAAAACTAAAATCCCAGAAAAGTTAGGATAAAGAACTTCATCTATAGCTATGTAATCTTAGTATTAAGTAAAGATACTGGAAATTCAGGCAGAAGACATATCTCAGAATAATCTAGATGAGGATTGATTGTGAGTGGCACATCACTTTTCAGTCAGGATGTATGTTAAGAGAGGCAAGCCACAGCCATAGTCTTGACACACAATCCCCAGACTTTTTTTTTTGACCTATCCATGGTCACTATTTTGGTTATGACCCCTTTAAATTATTACACAGAGGAGCTGTAGCCATGGCATAGGCAGCTGTTTTCAGTCTTGGCTGAATATTCTGTGCATTAGGTAGTTCACATGTTTGGAAGTCTCATAGAGCGAAGAGACTAACACAGAGGTTACCTGATCTTGAGTGTAATTTTGGTCTAACCCTAGACCAAGCCAAGTCTAAAAACACTAGCAGATTCCTAGAAGTCTGACGCTCTGACAGATTGTCTACCAATAGACATATAGACACAAACAACTGTGCAAAAAAACCCACCAATTAATAAGCCCAAAAGAGAGCAAAATGACCTAAATACCTCCCCACCAGCAATCAACACCCAGATGAGTAGAGATTAATATGAAGATTAACATCAGGCCAACAATCAAGAAGTAAACAATATCCCAATCAAATAACTGCCAAACAAGCTAACAGTAACCAACCAATCAACCAATCCACCAAGACAATTCCCACCAACACTGACAGTGCAAGCCACTAGAATATAAACACAGAGCAAATCTACTAGCACTCATAATGTTACCTCATTTAGGCTATTTTCTGCTAGAAAATGACCAAATTCAGAGAACACCAAGGACCCCTCAGAAATACATTTTTGAATCTTATTTTAAATTGACTGAAATCTACTGCTGTTTAAAAATGTTTACCAAAATGTATTAATGATTAAGCACATACTTTTGTTAATTTATAAAATAATTTCTATATTTAATGTTTTGATGTACCTTAAGACCAAATAAATATTTACCTTCCTAAAATATATTAAACAACTTTCTTTACAAACATTGATTGGTATTTATTTTTATTTTATTTTATTTTAGAAAATTTATATGGCTGCCTACTCGCCCATAGCAACTCTTACACAAATATAAAAGCATCGTATAAAATAAAAATAATAAAAGAAAATAATAAAATAATAGCCCTCCCATCCCACATAATTTAGCCAAATAAACAATCCTAGAAACTATTTCAAATACTGAAATGTGTCTACAGTTAAGAATGAAAAAAATATTCCATTGAATAATTAAGAAATCACTCCTCTGCTTTTCTCTGAGGACAACAAATACAAATTAATGCATGAGATATATTCATTTGCATGTGCCATGAAAAGAAGTATTCAATAGATTTCTTCTCCAAGCTATCTTCCATTTATAGTTTTAGTGGCTTTTGCCCTTGCACTATTAGCTATTCTGTTTGCTCAATAAATTCTATGTAATATTCATGGGTCATAAATATTTCCATAACTGTTAACTCTGAAATTTACCCATACTTCATTTCCTTCTCTCTTATGACTCTTCAACTTGATATGAAGTCTTGAGTTTTAATGAACTATGACAGTTCTCTTTGCAAAGCTAATGTTAATTATTAGCTCCATTTTGCATAAACTCACATCAGACTGGCCTGCTTTTCTTTCTTTTTGTTATTTTGATTCCTGTTTTATTACAAGAATTAAATGCACCAAGTGTATCAAACAAACATACTTTAGCAAAACAACAGTAAAAGCAACCCACTATACAACTTCAAAACATCCTTGGTAAAAAAAAAGTGAAGAAACAGAAGCAAAAGTCAGCATCATTCTAAAGTATCCTCAGATGTTCCTCAGAAAAACTATGCTTCCAAAAAAATTAAAAGAAAAGGGGCTAATCTAGTTGATAGAGGGATGGAAAACATCTCCAAGTCTCATCAAAGTGAGGTATAACAAGTAGTTTTTCCCAGTAAGTACACATCCAGGCAAAAGAAGAATGGGACGACAGAGAATGAGGTGGCCGGATGGAGTCACTGAAGCAATCGGCGTGAGCTTAAATGGACTCTGGCGGATGGTAGAGGAGAGGAAGACCTGGAGGAACATTGTACAAGGGTCTAGGATGACTTCACGAGTAACAACAACACATCCAGGCAAGTCAGTTCTGACTGGAGAAATGATTGTTGAAGCACCAGGCACTGCTTTGTCGGGCCTTATAGATTAAAACCAGCACATAATTGGAGAATTCTGTGGAAAGGTGAGATGGAAATGTCATTAATCAATGACTACATCCCTTTCTGCTAAACAAACTTTGTATAAATCCTGCCAGAGACCCATCAGGGCATACTTTGGTCTTGTACAGGAGAGGCTTCTTTTTCAGAGTGTTTTAAGGATTGTACGATTCTTTCTGTTATACAGGATATCACTCTGAGACTTCTTTTTCATGAAGGGAAGTAATCCAAAAATTATTAAATAAAAATCTGACCAGGTAAAGCATAAGCATATTTGTGTAAGAAATTCATGCTTTACTTTTAAATGAGCACTTATAGGATGGCTCTTTCATCTGTCCTGCCCATACTGCTGTGAGGAATGTTCTCCACAAACTTGCTGAGTGTCTTGGTAATAAGGAAAGACATACATTTAGGTTGATAAAAGTGGAAGAAGAAAATTGAAATGTTAATTCTTTGGTGAATATCCAAAGAATCCCTCCTCAGAGGTAACTAGAGATTCCAGGAGTTGCACTCCTATATCTGGAGGATGCAACATCAGGATAAACAGATTAACAATTCATTTGTTTTCAAAGCTCATTTTACAGTGATCAATTAAGGATCAGGGTATTTCATAAGTTACATAGAAGACCATTTACTTTATATTATATGTTTTATTATGGCATAAATGGGCTTTGTTTCTACTTGCCTCAGTGTATGCAATACTTAATGTCCCTACTTAGGAAAAGTCATGAGATCAAGAATCACTCGAGACCAGAAATAATATTTATTTCTTCTTTGAATCTGAAATTATCTGATAACCTATTGAGTGAATGATATAACCTAACATCATTATCTTTCTTTCTTTCTTTCCTTCTCATTGAGAGCTTAAAGTAAACTGGACTGGATTATTCTGACAGAATCTGGATCTGTCAGTGGAAGTCAGTGGAAGTACTACTGAGGGTTAGTAGTTCATTTCCCAACAGACAGCTTAAGCTGCATAGAATTACATCTTACTACATGCACCTAAAAGTCCCATATCGAACAAAACTCATCATGTAGAAACAAGTTGTTTTTACCTTCATGTGTACTACCTTATGCTGCCGATACTTTGCAGATATCACATATCAGTTTCTATATCACAAGTACTTAAAATTCCAGATTAAAAAAAAATCATAATCTTACCCACTTGGGAGTACAGCTCAGAGCAATAGTTTCAAGAAAGGGGAGGGGTCCCATATTTTCCTTGTTTCTGTCCCCCTTGTCTGAAAACATGCACATACATGGCTAATAAATCAAATAAAATCTTTTTTACCATAGAAAAAGTTTATCTGGGTATAACTTTTTCACTAGGTGTTGGCTGCTAAGAGCTCCTTGCTGGTGCTGCATGCAGAGATTATCATGAAAAAAAACTACAGGTTGTTTACTGTAATGGGCTTCAAAGGATTTGTCCAAAATGTGTTTCCAACGATTTCACCCTTAGAACTTCACCCTCAAGCTGTGAACTGTCCAATGGTTCCTGCCTAAACTGTTATCTTAAAAATCCTCTCCCTGATCGGCTTGGTATCTAAGTTAAGATTCTGCCCTTTAACAATGTAATCAGTGAGTTCCATAGGGATTTTCAGCAATTCACAAAGGCAAGCCTACTGTGTCATTCTTGTTCTTGGAAAGCTAGGATTCCAGCGTACAGATGCAACAACAACATGGTTTGGAATACTGTAGGATTTATTGAGAGCTGGATTGAGTAGACACCGATAGATTTGAAGAAATGGAGAATAGTTCCCCCTAGAAAGGTTCTAAGCAAAAAATGGAGAGCTTGCTAAATTAGGGTACTGCTAAATTTTTGGAAATGGGGTTCACCAGTTCCATGTGAAAAAAAACAGCAATGTGGGAATGCAAAAGTATCCCAAAATTTGGACTTTTTATGTGGCAATAAGGATATTGGACTAATTTTGCTCAATGTTACTACATTGTAACAGAATTGAAAACAGAAGAAAAAGACAAAGGTGTTGGATCTATACATGAATAAGTATCTATATATGTCCTTAAAAAGTTTTGGTCTTCCATTCTCTTATGTCCAGACAATATGACCAATGATAAAGGATTGCAATCCAAAACTGTCAAGGTAGAACAAATTGCTTTCCAGTTTTAGCATACATGGAATTTGTGTGCGTGTGTGTGGATGTGTATGAAGGCAGATAATTTGGAATACAAACACCATAGTTTGGTGTTCTTAATCCTGCAAAATTTAAATATGTGGTGTATTCATTTTAGATTAACATGAAGGATTAAGGGATTGTTAATAATGTTTCATTATCTCCCTTGCTTACAATGTTATTAGAGTTTTATTAAATGAATAATCTATTAGTAATACCTTTGACCTCTATATCAGTTATAATTTTAATTCCTTTTTTTTTTATAAAAAGTTTTATTAATTTTTTAACAACAAACAAAACATACAAAACATTAAAAAAAACATATATATCATTCCATATATTTACATTCAATGTGCCGGTTGGTCTACAAAACAAATTTTTTGTGTGCATTTATTCCAAAGTCCCCAATTACAATTTACATATGATCTCATATTATCAATCTAAAGTCCTCTATCTTATTATCACTATTAATCAGTTATTTGACTAAACTTTTATTCATTCATAATCTAAAAGATAATTATTG
>JANHFN010001579.1:173557-191265 GCA_032468175.1 Toxicocalamus goodenoughensis | reverse complement strand
TCTTACCTGATCTTTATTTCCTGATTTTTCAACTTTAGCTGCTGAACGAGGCACAGCTGCAGTTAAAAAAGCAGGAACAGAGGGCTGTTTCAAAGGCTGCGTCTCTGCACACAGCATGCTGATGACGATTTACGGAGACGCGCAGCTCCCAGCATGCAGGGAAGCTTGTAAATCCCGAACTGGTAGTTAACCCTGTCGTATCCCACCCCTGAATATGTCCTTGTTCATTGCAGCGTGAGGCTACCAATGGTTCTCTTTTATTTGAATTGTAGTAAGTTTGTTATATGAGCCGTATCAGCTTGAGACTTAAGGATGGAGAATCAATGACATGTTGTGCTCTTAGAATGCTTAATTAACAAATACATGTTTCAGCACATACTGAGAAAAACTGTATGACAAAGCACTTAGTTTAAGAAAGACAAACTAATATGCACCAAGAGTGTGACTAAAGAGGACAACAGCAGGTTTCAGGCAAACATGAACAACTGGTAACAATGCCTAAAAATGCATGTTTATTTCGCCTAACTAATTTCATTGTTTGTTTCAGTATTAATAATCCAACAAGACTCATATTGACACTCCTGAAATGAATTCCTACAGTGTATGATTCAACTACTATGAATCAAATGCTTTATACCTTGGGCTAAATAAAAATTTACCTGATGAGCTAATATATAAATATTATGCCCCACATTTCTAGGAGATGCAGCAAGATCTTCACAATTCTCTCCATCTTCAAATTCAACCTCACCTTGCTGATAGGCTTTTTTAATTACTTCTACCTGTAGAAAAAGAGAAACACATTTCACAAGTTTGAAATATATATATATGGAAAAAAACAAAATCCAAGTATTTGAGCTGATTCATATTTTCATTTTGTTTCAGATATTCTGAAAATGAAACTTATATGAAGTCATTTTTATTTCCTTCTATCCTTTGAAGCTGAGGATCACTGGCTCAAATTACTGCTACTGCTGTTGGTTTTTAAACAACTATAATTTATATCAGAAATAAACTGACTCCGTGCAATGAACGCCAAAAATAAAGCCTTAAACTTTATCTCCAGCCCACACCATTATTGCTGAATAATATATTCTGTCGTACTCTTGACGCAGACAATTACTATAACTATATAGGTTTGAATTCCTTCCTTGCATTTTGTTGTTTGTTTAAAACAGCTTTTTAAAAACATCTAAATGACTACTTCAAACCTTTATCTTATAAAGTATTTTAAATAATATACATAGTCTCATTAACATAGAGATTTTAAGAAGTCCATTAAAATAAGTAAAATAAATCTCAGAATAAAAAAAACACAGTGATAAAATTTCAGCAGTTTTCCTTCTTTTCCTCCCCCACTATTTGGTCTTCATCAATGAAGTGCTAGAGTGTCATAACTTCCCAAGCTTCTACACTGAACTTAAGTGTTGTTGGACATATTATTCTTAAATATAGGTAGTCATTGAATTATAACCATAACTGGACCACAATTTTCATTGCCATCACTACAGCTGTTTAGTGAATCACAAGGTCGTTAAGTGAACAAGGCTTCCTCTACTGACTTTGTCTAAAGCTAGCTAGAAGATTACCTGTCCCTGCTACAACCATTGAAAATATGTATTGGTTGCCAAGTGTGCAAATTTTGATTATGTGACCTTGGACTGCTATGCAAGCATTGGTCATAAGTCACTTTTTTCAGTGCTATTGTAACTTCAAACAGTTGTTAAATGAATGGCTGTGAGTCAAGGACTACCTTTATATGAAAACAAATGGGACATGTGACTTCTCAGAACAGCTAATTATTTCAGCATGTCTTCTTTCAAGTTCTTTCACATTGAACATACAAAGTAAAATCATTCTTTCCATGAATGCTTTTGTTTCATTGTGATCCACTGGGAAGTCTGGCTAACAGAAGAGAAGGAGAGGAACTGCTTTTTTTCATCCCTTGAATTGGCTCCCACAGTACTCATGAAATAAATGCCACTATGTTGCCATGATATATTTCTATATAGTTTAATATAATTTTAACTTACAAAACACATTTTCTCTTCTCTATTTGATCTGAACATTGCCTGTAACCCACCCACCCCGATATGATAGAACTATATTACCAGTACAGATGATCACAGTTAAAATTATATTGTGACTGTAATAGAAAATAATGCTTCTTAAGATCTCAAGTTAAGCCAACTTAAAATATACCTGTGTATATACAACAAAGTTCTTTCAATTTACTGCTAAGCATAATAGGGCTCAGTTAAGGAAAGGCCTCAGTTTATAAGATCCAAAATACTGTGATCTTAATCACACATCTGGTAGCAAGATAATTTCATGCTGTTTAAATTAATGGAAGTAAATTCTTGGAAACATACCAGTTCTTTTGGTCTCATGTTATAAAGGATCCTTTCTGCATTCTCACTGTCATGCCTACTTTCCATTATAGCCAAGAGTAACTTTGAGGCATTATTCTGGGGGAGAAAAAAGGAACTTTAAGGAAAGTAAGCTGATTAAAATATCCATGTATTACAAAAAACAGAAACACATCTAAAGCACAGATGAATATGACTACTACTTCGTGCATTTTCTTTGTTTTTTGACAAAAAACAAATGAAAGAGTCCAAAAAGTATCTGTATGTACAATGAAGTCTAGAAACCAACTGCTAAAAACCTGTGCTCTTTAAATACTTAAGAAAAATAATTTACATTCAGATCAGGGCTCTGGCAGTACGGTGCACTCAATTTCCAAGAGGCTACGAAACAGACCTCATTCTTACATAATATTTAACACAGTAAGTTAAGATCATGAATTTTGCATTTACAAAGTCTTGTTTTGCAGAAATACAGATTGCAAAATTCTATCCCTGCAGTAGCTAACTATTGTTGCCATGACTATTTTTTCCTTCCTATAATAATGGACAGGAAGGTTTGTATTTGATCACACACACACACACACACACACACACACACACACACACACACACACACACACACACACACACACACACACGCATATTATATTTTTTGTTTTCTATTTTGTATCATTGCTTACAGTCTTTGGGAACAGAACAGCATATAAATAATAAAATGTCACACAGCAATCTACATTGAAAACATTAGATTATGACTAACAAATTCTAGTGAGTTATTTGTATAAATGTCCTTTGAACTACAATGTTTAAAACTTATGATTCTGTAAACTGTAATTCCCTCCATAAAGTATCACTACATAAAGATTGTTTTATTGCAGTTTGTTTTCTTATCTATAGACCTGAATCACCTGCTCCCTAATGTTTACATTTTCTGTAGAGTTTCAGTTACAAGGCATGTGTCAATCCTATCTGATAGAGCAGATTCATGACATATTTTGTGATGACTATCCTGGTTCCTTCAATTTCATAAATTGGGGGCTGCATTTTAATGGTTAGTTAAACATACAAGAAATAAATTAAGCTGCATCCTTGCAAATTTACATTAGGTCATCTTTAATTAATTTAGTGTAGTTTAAGTCTTATTCAAACTTAATTCCTGTACATACTACCTTGTCTAAGATATTCAGTGAATTTCTTGGGCTTACTGAGAGTTTTCACAACCATTTTGAGCATAAATGTTTGTTTTCTCTTGCAATAATGATCATTTTCATGGTTAAAGTATCTACTTACCTTCAGCTCTAATACAAGATCCATCCTCTTTTTTCCAAGAGGGTTGATGTCATTGAGAATTAATGCTGTAATTATATCAATACCATTGGACTCATGAGTAGCAATGCAGTTCTACATGAAGGGCGAGGTGGTGGAAAAAGATAACAATATATAGTATGATTATTTTACAAAAAAACCCTGCAAATTAGGAGGGGAATTGTTTGGAAAATGTTGGCTTAGTTAAGATGTAATATAAATGTAATCATAAATTTATTTGAAGTTACTATTTACCATAGAATAGAGAAGAATGTAGTCTGAAATATTACTGGAGAAAGACCAGGGACTTTCAACAAAACAGACACCTGAGCCATAATTCAGTACATGTAGTGGTGTTGTAGTAACATTTCTAAATAATGATTGTAAATGGCAATATGTGTATGAACCTATGTGTATGATTATGTATAATAAAATAATTATGCGTTCATTTGGAACTTCGAAAAAGCAGTGCCCAGTGAAATTTGGTTTGATGTAGTGGTTAAAAAAAACAAGCTAGAAACCCAGAGACTCTAAGTTCTAATTCTACTTTAGGCACAAAGGCAGCAAGGTGATTTGGGGCCAGTCACTCCCTCTCAGTCCTCAGAAGTAGAGGGCAAAGGCAAACCACTTCCAAAATGTTGCAGAAAAACTTTCAGGGACTTATTCAAGCATGAGTCAAGACTGATTTAGAGCTACCCACCTGAATGCCCACACAGACAAAGGAGATTTGTAATTTGGTAACAATGGAGCAAAGTCGTTTACCTATATTCTTTCTCCCTAATAGGAAATTTCCATTCTAGCAAACCATTCCTTTCTAACACTGCCATAATCCTCAGTGTAGGTGGGCCTCCGGTCATACTATGCACCCATAAAATCACATGCTTATTTGTTTTCTTAATGCTCCAAGTTGAAACTTAAACATTGCAAAATACTAACAGGAATTCTCAGTGTTCCAAGTTAGCCTCCCAATTTGCACCAAGCCAGCTACACCTCCCATTTGCCCCAACTACAATACCTGATTTTCATGACATGGTCCCTGGCAGTACTCTGTCAAACTTTCCAGAGTCTGATTGATCAATGCTACATTTTTCTCATTAATGTACAGCCCAAGCAGTCCAAGTCCTCCAGTTGTACTTCCACAAATACAATCTAAAAACTGTAATGTCTCACACACTAGGTTGTAATTAGTCTTGTTGTTTTGGCAACGGAGGAAGTTCTAGAGAGGGGCATAGCAATAACAGAGAAAGAAAAAAGTTATGAATTTCATTTTTTAACATAAAAACAGTTTATTCCCACAATTTTTCAAATTCAATGGTATCTACTGGCATCTGTACTAGAAATACTTGTCTATCAACCCATGCACAGGGCAAAACAGTCTTCTGTATATTCCGTTGTATGTATGAGTAGACTTTCCCATCTAAACAGCAGTATGAAATTCTGCTGTGGTCTTTGAGATGCATATTTAAATAGGCACCAACAGCAGAAGCAGAGAGATCTGAACGGTCACTTGTATGTGTTTTTTTTTTGGCACATAGATGGGATGAAGAGGAACAAGGCATCAGAACCTCCCCAATCTTTTTTCTCAAGTGCTTGCTAAATCATCTTTGCCACATTGGTGGTATCTTTGTCAGTATTCCTGGAAAAGAGCAGGACAAATCACCAATCCTTTGAATTTCTTCTACTTTCTGTTCATCTGTTCTCTTTCAGGGGACAAGCTGAAACAAAAGACCTACCCACCCAAAAGGAAATAACATTGGGTTCAGCCAGATAATCTTTTCCCAAATGTGTTAAAATTTGCAAACGGTAATGCTTTTCTTCAACTACTAGGTGCAAAGTTAATCAATGGCAGGTGTTTCTTTTGTTTTTGAGGGTTCACTGGTGGAATATTGAAATCCTTATGAGTTCTCTGGTGTAGTCAGGGATTCAGCTGTTCTGCCTGTTTCTTCCTCTAATCCAATTGATAGAGAAAGTGTTAAAAAGTCCTGGTGTTTCTTTTTTCCTACTGGCCTACTACTGTGGGAAGACGTTAAATATGAGTGGGAGTCAATGGACCCATTGAAAAGATTAATCAATAGAAACCACTTTCCCCAAATACCCAGCCACAGAAAGGAAAATAACTGGAGCTCGTCTTTCCAGGGTGGACAGGAAGGATAAAGAAGCAGGAGAGTTCACAATTTGGGGCTGTAGTAAACAAAGTCAAGACAAAATAGATCACAGCTATTCTGTAAATAAGAAGCAGAAGCCTGTAAAGGGAGTTCCTTGAACCTGTTTCACTTCTAGCCAGTTTACATGCCAGTGTCAAGCAGTTTCAAGCTGCAGTATGGAAAAGCCCTAAGGTCTTTTAAAAGCCATCAGGGAATGATCAAAGAAAATAAAAATGTTTTTCAGATGATTTGGGGTTTCACAGCAAAAATCCAAATAATTTCGCACATAACAGTTTAGGTCTAAGATGAAATACTCTTATCTCTGAGGTGGGCAAGTTATAGGCTCCAGACGTTTGTACTTCCTGCCCTATTTTGTAGCCTCCATTAGCTACCACATTCCCACAAGGAAGCCAAGAAGGAGAAAATACTATGACACAACTTCAAATTAGATAATCCTTTGCTGCTCAGTCAGTTGGGCTTTCCGGTTCATAACATAACTATATGTGTTAAGATCAACAATTCCACACAGCAAGGCATCAACTAGGGAGAGACAGGGAAAGGGAAAATTAAGGGAATGAATAAAAGCAAAAATAGTGGTCTAATTATTACTAACAAATTATCCCTTGTTCTCAGATTAAGTAATCCAACTCTTTTTTCAGAAGACAGAATTGTTAAATGTGTTCTTAGGTACCCTGGAGCTCCCACTTTCTGGGTTGCTAGGCACTTTTGAAATTTGAGAAGATGCTAATGGATGTTCTTACAATATGGTTGCTGGGGAGTGTTTCGCTAGTCCCAAAGTGCTTGTTTACTAGTAGCTGAGAATATTTTCCCTCCTTCTTCACCTCCTACAATACCTTAACTACTTCAGTCCATCCATTCCTCCATCCACCCAAATAAAGATGAGGTTTGAGGCTGGTGGTAGTTTTGGCAATGTGCTAGCTTCTCAACTCATTAATTAAAAACATTCAAAAGTCAGATCAGACAAAGTAAGGTGTCACCAGACACATTGGGGCTCATGAGTGTGTTTCATAGATGGCAAATGCATGTGTACCTGCAAATCCCGGTTGTGGTTTTCACACAGCAACTGCAAAAACCGTAAGATGGGCTGCATTATTGTGATGACAGGGCTCATCTCCAGCTCATCTTTGTTTTTATCTGCCACAGACTGTGCTCCTTCTACAGCTGAATAATGATCATCAGGATCGGCTTCTCTTCGGTAGGTGTTAAATGCTTTCCTTGTAGCGGTGGAGGCCTCAACCAACTGATCTCTCACTTCCTCTGTTATTTGGGTCAGGGGTTCCCTTAATGCTATAATGCACAATGACAAATCCCATTAGCAAATAATGGTGTGGTCCCCTTCACCATTTCCAGAAAACTTCACATCTTTGCCATTCAGCATTTTGCCTTTTTGTAGTAAAAGGATCTAGGTTAGGATAAGCTTAACAAGCCATCCCAATTCATCTCATTTCTTAGCAGTGCATAGAAACAACCTCAAAAAGACAATTCTCCGTAGATTAAATAAACATAAATACAGTCACTAAAAGTTTTAGTACATGATGCTTAGTTATTGTAAAACAGACTTGCTGACAGGGGTCTAGAAACTGCCACCGAAACGCCTAGTACATGAAACACTATTAAGTCCAAATTTTCTCTCTGTGTTCACTGAAAGTATAGTAAAATTCTTTTGGATAAATAGAAATTCCTCCTCCTTTTACACTTCAGCATATTGGATTGGATCCAGATTCCGTCGTGATTAGAGCAGACTGCTCAGATTTAATGAAACTCAAGACAGTCACTGATTCAAATGAGCATAGTTTACATATGACAAAGCAACAGACATTACGGATCATGGTTAGGATGCTAGACTAGCACCAGGGAGACCTGGGTTCTAGACTTCCCTTGAACATGGGAGCTAACTAGATTATTTTAGGTCAGTTACTTCCTCTCAGCCCTAATTGGCATCAGGAAAAGGCAGCTGAAAAACCACCTCTGCTTTAGAATAGAATAACAGAATTGGAAAGGACCTAGGTGGTCTTTTAGTCCAACCCCTGATTAAGCAGGAAACCATCACATTTCAGACAAATGGCAAAATATGTAAGGCAAGGGTGCCTAATCTTGGCAACTTTAAGATTTGTGGACTTCAACTTTGTGGAATTGAAGTCCACAAGTCTTAAAGTTGCCAAGGTTGGAGAGCCCTATGTTAAGGATCTGCTATGACAATGAAAGCAACTGTAATGCCAAAAAAAAAAAAGACCTTGCAGTCAAGTCGGATAAATGCTGGAAACAGCAACCACCATTTTAATAATGACCAATTGTGGATGCAGCTTATTCTCATGCTCTCATTTTAAAAAATTGATTAAGGAATAAAAATCAAAGTTCTGCTTGGACAGGGATTCAAGTTATCAAAAGAAGAGGCAACCATGCCTCCCTGCCTGCCCCCCACTGATTTCTTAACCATCAATGAGGAAGAATTCTTTGAAAAAGCATAGCCAGGAACGTATTAACAAAAATCCTGTGAAATACTCAGGTTTCCCCTCTTTATGTAATCAGTCCTGGGCAGCCTTATTACAAAACAGGGCAGATCCTGAAGCAAGAAAATAATACAGGTAGCCCTCAACTGCAATTGAGCCCAACATTTTAGTTGTAAAGTGAGACCTTTGTTAAGCAAGTTTTGCCCCATTTCACGATCTTTTTTTGCCACCGTTGTTAAAGGAATCTGGCTTCCCCATTGACTTTGCTTGTCAGAATGTCACAAAAGGTGATTGTGTGATGCCCCCCCAAGACACTGCAACCATCGTAAATGTGAGTCAGTTGCCAAGCACCTGAGTTTTGATCATGTGACTTTGGGGATGCTGCAGTGGTCATAACTGTGAAAAACAGTCTTAAGTAGCTTTGAGTCGTAAGTAGCTTTTGAACTAAACAAAACGTTGTAAGTCAAGGATTACTTGCATGAATTGACTTTTAGAACTTTTGCTTAAAATCAACCACTTTTAAAATAAGGCACGCTATTTAAAATTAGAGATTATCCTCTGAATAATAGCATTCTCCACCATTCATGAAAAGCATCTAGGGTTTTCAGCAGGGATATCTGCACTGATTTAAGCTTCCTGGTCTTTCATTTCTAGAAGTGTAGTTTATGCTTATGGAGTCATCAAGTGTAAGATTACCCCCTCACCCCAACTCACAGGTAATTACCATGTAGGGATGAACCTTACTTCTTTTGGGTAAATATGGTGCTTATTTTATCCACTGGATCCACAGTTAGTGCATCTGTTTATTTTTACTTAAAATATGTAGATTAAAAATACCAATCTTCTGCTCTTCAAAATTATGTCCTTACCACATATGTATTTACAAACTGTATATGGCTGTCTAGCACATTGGTTCATATTCTTGATGACTTGGAACAACTTCCTAGTGCAACTACTATTAAATATTAGGAACAATCTATTTTATTTCATCCTTATTGGCAATATGTCCTGATCATAGTCGCATGTCAGAGCAGTGCACCAAGTGATAGAGAAGTTTAAGATTTAATTCCTAAGGTGCATCTTAATTCATAGGAGAATGGTGGCTCTCATGATTAGGATGTTGGGTTGGAGATTAGCAAGTCTGCATTCAAGATGAACTTTTTTTTTTTTGGCTCCAGTTCCTGCGGGGGACATGAAAGGAATCCCCAATTGGGTGTCCCCCCCACCCCCGGAGAATGGTGATGTCACCAACTAATCTTTCCAACCCAGGAAGTGGTTGAAAAAAAAACCTAATTCATCTTTAGATTGAATTGAGAAAGTCTTCTTTTAATTACAGAATTCTAGATCCTACTGCCTGCAGAGCAAAGAATGTTATATGAAAAGATGAAGCAACACTCAAGCTGGCTGGCATACTAATATTGAGAATACCTGTCATCATTTCAGTAATTGCCATATCCCAAAAAATTGAAAAAGGAAGATGATGTCATGGTAGGATAGCACTCTTTTCCTTCTGTGGACCAGAATCATAGGATCAATAAAATACTTAATCACATAATTATTTACTTTCAATTGGGCATACTCTACTGTAGCTCCTAAGCCTTACCTCTCTTCCTTGCTGGCACATCTCTGTCGGAGTCATCATCTTTCTTTTTGTTTCCCAAATCACTGGTGTTAACTGTGACTGTGGCCTTGATTTCTTGCTGAGCAACTTTCATACGATCATAAAAAACTTTGAAGAATTTTTCTGATTTCTTATCTTCCATTAAGCGACAAAAAAAGGAGTGCTGTAGCAAAATAAAAGCCCAGGAAACTGATAGTTTAGAAATAAAAATGAAATCTTTGTAATATCAAAGACATAAATTTTCAAAAAACTAAATGCGCTCCAAAATCTAAATCTAAATACTCTCTGTGAGCTCCACAGTCATTGACTGAGCTACTGCAATATTACTAAATAAAAATTGTTAAAGATAAAGAATTATAACCTCACAGCCAGCGTAGAATTATGAACCAACTATCCACAACTGCTAATTTGGAAATAAGAGCAGAAAAAGTAAAAAACAGTGACTATGGAATAGTTTCCCCTCAATATGGTTTGTTGCAATATATAATGCCATGCCCTAACAAGAGTAACAAAATAACAAGAGTAACAGAATAATAGAGCTGGAAGGGACCTTGGAGGTCTTCTAGTCCAACCCCCTGCACAAGCAGGAAACCTTATACCATTCCACACAAGTGGCTGCCCAGTCTCTTCTTAAAAGCTTCCAGTGATGCAATACCCACAACTTCCTGTGTAATGACATTCAAAAGGAATTCTTTCTCCCTATATTTTTCTGCTAATTAAGGACTCCGGTAGCAAATGCGAAGACTGCGTTCCCGTTATTAATTTATCAAATACAGAAATACTTCTCTTTTTTTCCCCCCTCTTGGTCTAATTACCCTGGCATTACACAGTAACACCCAATGATTGTTGGGATAATGGCTGCCGTTTTAGCTGTTTACACTTCCTCCATCTAGTTTTCTTCTCCTGACGGCTTATAATCCTCCTCCAGCTATGAGAGAAACAGCGACAAAAGCTTCTGCTTGTTTTTCCTTTCACGCTGCGGTAAATTAACGAGGTCCCTTCCAACTCTATTACAGAGAGTAGCTTGACGCTTTGAAGAATAGCTTGACCCCATCTTCTTTGTGCTAACCTTTAAGATATTGGAACACTGCTAAAAAAGGACAAGATGAGAAACAACGGATGGAAACTAACCAAGGAGAGAAGCAACCTAGAACTAAGGATAAATGTCTTAATGGTGAGAGCAAGCAAGCAAGTTGTGGGAGCTCCAACACTGGAGGCTTTCAAAAAGAGACTGGATTATAATTTATCTGAAACGGTATAGGGTCTCCCTGCTTAAGCAGAGGGTTGGACTAGAAGAGGTGGGTATTCAGCAGGTTCTGACCAGTTCTGGAGAACCGGTAGCGGAAATTTTGAGTAGTTCGGAGAACCAGCAAACACCACCTGACTGGAGATTTTACAGTATCCTTTTCCTGCCACGCCCAGCAAGCCATGTCCACAGAACTGGTAGCACAAAAATTTGTTTCCCACCACTGGTCCAGAGGTAGCTTAAAGACCAAGCAGTTTAATAGCTTAAGCTTCCACTTTGGTGGACCACAACCGATCAGAAGGTCTTGCATCTGAATTAAAGCATCTGAGATAGTTCCATCTTTCCATCAGAAGATGAAGATAGCTCTGTGACCAGAACACACAAAAAGACTGGAGTTGCTTAGGTTAGCAATTCCCATCTTGGTGAAAGAGGGTCAGATGATCTCTTTAACTTTGTGGTGGTAGAAAGCTTATTTTTCCTCCTCCTGGATTTCTAGGGTAAGGACAACCTAGAAGCTTTTAAAGACTGGGGTCTATCTCCCAGAACCATCCCCAAAATGAAGAATGTGACAGAAGGAGCCAAAGGTAGACTAGATGATTCAGTGTTGATGAATGTAGAAGGTTAGCCTTCTACATTCTATATTGAATGTACAATTCTACAATCCAGAATATAGAAAGTTAGCCTTCTACATTCTACGTTGAATGTAGAATTGATGTTGACACTCAATTCTACATTGTAGACTTCTACAATCCAGAATATAGAAAGTTAGCCTCCTACATTCTACGTTGAATGTAGAATTGATGTTGACACTCAATTCTACATTGTAGAATTCTACAATCCAGAATATAGAAAGTTAGCCCTAAATTGTGTAGTTTGATCCTGTTCTCTGTAGCGTAGACAGCGATGCTGGACCTAATGGAGGGGAAACATCTGGGCACTGCACCTGTCCTTGCATAGGGGCCCCAATTCCTACACCTTTTTATACTTCTATTGTAAAGTATATTTCTCCCTCTGCCACGTCAGGGGAGCAGGAACGGGATCAGAATGAAACTGATCTATGGCATGATGTAATGCAATATGGGGGGTGACCTTGGGGGACGAGGGGAAAAGATGCTGCCCAGGACACAATCAGACTAGAGCGACAGTGGATTAACAACCAGAGGAAGAAATTTAGGAAGGACCCACCTTAATTGCTCAGGCAATTAAAAGGGGCGGTGGGAACTTAGTACCTTCGGGCCTGCGAGATGCCGTTAATGTAATTTTACATTAAATAAAAAGAATAGAAGTTTAGTTCATCTAGACAGGTTTCCTGTCTGGTTTACTCAGGGAAGGCTGGATACACGCCAAGAAATTCCTAAGCCTAGGTGAAGGGGAACTTGTAACTATCTAGAGAGAATGGTATGCGAGAATGACCTTGAGGGAGGAGGAAGAGCTGCAGACTGAACAAACAGCATGGACAAGATTTCCCAGCTCGCAGAAGGAGAGAGGGTGTGGGAAAAAAATTCAGAAGGGACCCTCCCTATTTTTCCGGAGAGTAGAAGAGATGGAGAGGGGGAAATACTTTCAATTTTGCAAGGTTCTGTTAGTGTAGCTTTGCAATACAGGTAATCCTCAACTTGCAACTTACAACTGAGCATCAAAATTTCTGTGGCTATTGAGACAAAGAGTTTTGTTCCATTTCACAATCTTTCGGGCCGCAGTTGTTAAGTGAACAACACAGTTGTTAAGTGAGTCTGGATTAAATGAATTATTGTAAGTCGAGGGCTACCAGTACAGAGCTACTAAACCTGGTGGTGTTTCTTGTCACCCTCGAAGGGCGAACATTTAGATGTAGCAGAAGAACAAGCAAAGAACAAACCTTTATCAACAATAACGGTGTCCTCTCTAGCAATATCTGGAAGACCAACCTCTTTGTACCCTATTCCAAAGGAGCAGAAGTATCCAAATATTGGTGTGGTGTGTCCAGTTCAAAAATGGGGTTTCAGATGAGTAGATGGAAGCAGATATTTCTGTAGCCCTACTTGTGAGTTTGAGCCGTCCAGTTGTGCAATGGTTCACGTTTTGTCAGGCACAAATAATCAGAAACAGAAGTTGAGTTCAAAACACTAGAAGTTTATTCCTGTCATCTATACACAAGAATCTGGTCTACTAATGGTCAAGCTAAATTGGTGGTAGATAAGAGTGAATGGAATTCATAGGAGACTGGACTTGGCAGATTCCAAACTAATGATGCATTTAACCCCACCCTGCAGCTCAGCTTGCTGATCTCCTACATCCGGGGCCTCCAAATTTGGCAGTGTTAAGACTTGTAGACTTCAACTCCCAGAATTCCCCAGTCAACCATACCGTGTGGAGAATTCTGGTAGTAGAAGTTCACATATCTTAAATATGCTGAGGTTATGAAACAATGCATTATAGTAATATCCAACAAACAGAATAGGATAAAGAACAGAACAGCCTGCTCCAGATCATCACCTGGATTTACACAACATGAGGAATGAATTTGGATTATGGCTTCACGCAGTGCACAAATTTATCATTAAGAATCAATCCTTGCTGGATCAGGCCAAAGATGGCCAATTCGATATCTCTGCAAAGCTGGGGAATTCTGGGAGTTAAAGTCCACAAGTCTTAAAGTTGCCAAGGTTGGAGAACTCCTGTCCTACACATTTACACCGCAGAGGCCACTACCTAGAGTCCTGGAGATGTCACACTTAGCTGACCCCTTCTTGTACTTTCTCCCCTGATCCCCTTTCCCTATTCTGTCATGTGCTGCAGATATAGTGGACAGTCGACGGGAATACGAACAGGAATCAGCTAGCAGGACACCCCTCCACGCCGATCCAACTCATCAGCAGCTCATGTCTCGGGTGTTAAGCCCAGCGCTCCCGGTTCCTGGAGGCGGCTTGGTCCCACTCCCTAGTCCAGCTGGAAGCCGGCCTAGTCCCCCCCATCACGAGTTGCGCCTGGACCCCCCTGCTTCCGAACCTCTCCATCACCATCCCTACAAGCATCCGGTCTCCGCTTACGACCATTATCTAGGAGCCAAGAGCCGGCCAGCCCCCTACCCCTTGCCCGGTATCCGAGGACACAGTTACCACCATCACCACCATCACCACATGAATCAAGCCGCCGCGGCTGCAGCCGCCGCAGCTGCCGCGGCCGCCAACATGTACTCCTCCGCCGGCGCTCCCACGACCTACGACTACGGACCGAGATAACGTCTCCGATGCACACTCCTTGAGCTCAGACCGACTCTTTGCATGGTGTGAATTGCTCAGTAGTGTCCTGTTTTGTTGAATTGGGGATGGGGGTGGGGAATCCGCCATCATCCCTCGTGCACATGGTTTTCTTTCTCGCACCATCCTTCCAAAATGTTCGGTTGTTGGACACGTCGTTCAAGATTCGTGTGGTCTTTTTCCATCCGGGGGGATGTTATCTTTGGCTCTCATCAGGGGCGTTGCGGTGGAGTGATGGGAGGTCGGCGTTCTCTCAGACTCACTTTACATCCCTAGCTGTGGGGGCTAGACGGGCAGTTCCTCCTCTCCTCCGCCTTCCACTCGGCCCACTGAGGTGCAGTTTCCTTCTCCATTGCGTAACCCACCAAGCATCCTGGTATCATTTCCTGGCTGTCCTGACACTGGTGCAGCTCTAAACAGGTAGTCCTTGACTTACAGCCATTCCCTTGGTGACTTTTCAAACTTACGACGGCCCTGAAAAAAACCGGTGACTTCTGACCATTCTTCATGCTAATGACCCCATAGTCATGGGGTCAAAATTCGGGCACGTGGCAACTGGCATGTATGTGTGACTGTTGCATTGTCAAGAGATGGCCATTGGTAACCTTCCCAGGCAGCTTCCAACAATCAAAGTCAATGGGAGGGCAGGGGAGCCAGATTCATTTAATGACAACACAGTTTACAGATTTACAAATTAGCAGAGTTGGAAGGGACCTTGTAGGTCCTCTAGTCCAACCCCCCTGCCCGCCTGAGCAAGGGACCCTATCCCGGGGATGTCAAACTCATTTTCATTGAGGGCCTCCTTAGTGTTATGTTTGACCCTGGTGGGCATGGCCAGGGGGGCACGGCCAGCTGGATATTACTCGCCTGTGGTGGACCAAGAACTCTGCCAACAACCCGGGCTCCGTTTTCAGCTGCAATGGCCTCCTGCCACCCTCTGCCAGCAGCTCAGGAGCTCAGGAGTGCTGCCCACGGCTGGTCCTTTGCTGTTTCTAGGGCAGCTGCAGCCTTGAATTTGACACTCCTGCCAAAAAACCATTTCTGACCGAGGGCAGTCCAGTCTCTTCTTGAAAGCTTCCAGAGATGAAGCTCCCACAACTTCTGAAGCCAAATGCTGTTCCCTTGAACAAAGGACTCCCTTAGCATCAGAAACCTGGGCTCATTTGAGGCTGTAAGTTGAGGACTACCTGTGTGCTGGAACAAGGCAGCTTCTTTGCATGCCTCCTTAACCCGACCACCGATCAACTGCCTACAATCCCGGGAAGAATTTCTTCAGCCTTTCTGAGTGACGGGCACAGCTGCCAACGATTGTTGGAGCGCAAGGTCTCTCTTGATCCGGGCCCAGTTGTCACACACGAGCATGTGCTTAGCATATGCAAGCACATGACTGGCATGGGCAGGGTGGGTGCTGAGATGCCAGCAGTAGCATCTCTTGGTCCCCTGCCACACTACCTCTCCTGATCCAGGCCTCTGTTTCAGGCTGGTGCCAAGCCAACCATGTCCTTGAGAGTTCTGGAATTCTCACTGTCACCAACAAGGCATCTAGGAAACCCGGCCAACTCCACCCACCAGAAGCATGGGTTTGCACGAATACAGGTCGCCCTCGGCTTACGACGGTTCATTAAGTCACCATTCGCCGTTAAACGGCAAGGGGAAAAAGTGACGTCTGACCTCTTCACAGGATCAAAATTCAGACATTCAGCAACGGATTCCTGTGTCCCCTTTGGCGACCTTCTGACCAGCACAATCAATGGGGAAGCCGCATTCACTTAACGACCGTGCGACTCACTTAACGGCAGCGATGCCCTTTAAAAAGTTGTAGCAAGAAAGCTCATAAAACGGGGCATAATTCGCTTTAAACGTCTCCCTCGGCAACCGAAATTTTGGGCTCCATGGTGGCCATTAACCTCCGTGTCCCTGATATAACGGTGGCAATGATTCGCTTAATGCCTGTGGCAATGAAGGTCACAAAATGGGGTCGGAAACTCTAACTTCGCAACTGCCTCACGTAGCGACGGAAACGTGGGGCTCAATGATGGCCGCAAGCCGAGGACTATCTGTATTCCCCATCCCAAGAGTGTATTAGGGCCAGTGGACACCAAAATAAATTCTCCCTTCCCCAAAAACATCCCCCCGCCCCCTTCCCGGGAAGTAGAAGGGAGAGTAGGGGTCACAGCAGGAGTGCTTTAGAGGTTAGTAGTGATATGCTGCCGGTTCACACCGGTTCTAGCGATCCGGTAGTGCCTGTCAACAGTTGGCCTCGCCCTTTCTGGTCCTATATATCCTTTGTTGGTAGCTCAGCTGATAGGCGCAGCTGCGCCTCAACTGTTCTACACTCACAGTAAGGTAAGTTTTAGGGGGAAAACCCCGTTTATAAGGAAGCGTGCACCCCTAGAACCGGTAGTTCAATATTTTGAATTCCACCACTGGAAAAGGTTCAATGGTCTTTATTTATTTTATTTATTTTTCGGCAGTGGGCTTGAGACTTGTGGATTAGAATCCATAAACGCCCTTCGATAGAAGCGATGGAAAGGGAGCTGGGAGGTCTTCTAGTCCAACCCCCTTCCACAAGCTGGAAATAAAACCATTTTCTTTGGCCCCAGGTCTTTCGTGGAACACAGATCTTCTATTCACAAGGATGAGCAGCATTGTCCTCTTAAAAGAGAAAGTTGGCCAGGATTTGGGGGGGGCGGGGGTTGGGAAGAGGGGTCACAATCCAAAACCCGGTCATCCTCTAAACACACCCACCCACCCACATACACCATTGGGTGCAAAAACCACAGGATGAGAAATCCACTTGTTCTTCCAAGTTAATGGTTGATCCTCAAAAAGGCAGAAGCTGCCCCACACTTCCATCGTCTTCGTCCTCACAACGCTTGGGATTCCCTAAATCAATATAATTCTTCCATGGAGGTGGAGGATCTTTCTGCTTTTTAAAATGGGAGGCATTCCGTTTTGCACCACAGATGTCTTTCTTTGCAATTCTGGCACCCCGGCCTAAACTTGCCCAACTCTGGAAAAAAACAACTTCCTTTCTCTGTGCTTTTAATTCCAGCGTCTGCAGCTTCTTGCTCACCGCGGGGTTTCTTGCCTCTCTCCTTCCCCAATTCCCCCCCTCCCAACCCCAAATGCAGAGGCTTAAAGTCCCAGGATGATAATAGCAACCAGGCGTGATATTTGGGGGGCAGCCTTCAAGACAGGTGCGGGCATAAACCAGCTGTAGCCTTCATGCGTTTCTGCATTGTTTTATTCCGTTTAGCTAGTGGCAAAAGCAGAAAAATACAGCGCCCAACTAAACGCCATGCCGTCAAAT
>JANHFN010001579.1:128689-140597 GCA_032468175.1 Toxicocalamus goodenoughensis | reverse complement strand
GGGCGCTTGGGGGGAAATCCCTCTTATAAAGTAGGTTTTTGCATATGCTTTGGGCACAGCTCTTTCGATGCTTCTTTAGCTTGTACTAGCCCTTTATTTTTAAAAAAAGAATTAACATCCACTCAGACGCAGTATCTTCCAGTGCAGTCTGGGATACTGACAGCCAGAGTCTGGACTGAACAGTAAACAGCTCCACCACATTCTATTGGCAAATACTGCTGAAGGTCACACATCAGCAGAGAGCCTAAATTCCAGGGAAAAAAAAAAGCTGCCTCTTATGTAACTGCTGCCTGAACGCTGGCAGATGTCCAACAGTGCAGTTCACCGCAATGTAGGAGGAAAGGGAGGGAGGGAGGGAAAGCTAAGTAGGACATCTTTCAGTTTCTTCAGCATCATCAGGGCGCCCCCTTCCGGCAAAGCTTAATTGTTAAGCCTTACGGTGAAGTAGCGTGTGATAAATGCCACTTTTATAAATAAAGTCTTTCTAAATAAATAAATTAAAAAATACAGGCTATCTGGGATAAATGCATGAGCAGAGTAATGATGATTCTATAATAGCTGTGCTCTTGACGTGATGTGCTTGACACTGTAGCTATGCAAATCTAGTTCGAGGCCACAACAATATTGGACATAGTAAGTTTAAAAAAAAACTGTACATGGTTAAAAGGCCTATTATGAAAAAGAGACAGGTTTGGTTAATAAGTCTTCCTTTTCTCTTTCTGAAAGAGATATAAATTTCTTGTTTGGAAGAGCAAGTAATTTCCAAACTTCCTTTACTAAGTAAGTTTGTGGGAGAGATTGAGAGAGACGGTATCTTATAATTTAATACTGTTTTGGTACCTTCAAGAATTCTTGAAACATTCAGATGAATAAAATTTAACAACTTTTGTGGGTGCTGTGTTTGAGAAGTACTGTATTATATATCTTGACTAGTTCAAAGAATGAAATTAAATATTTCTACCCTGATTTTTTTTAAAGTGTTACTGTATTTCAGATTTTCATTTTATCTCACACACCAGTTTGGTTTAATAATACATTTATCCAGAGCATTTCAGTATGCACTTTACTTTTAAAGGGCTGTTTTATCAAAATGGTTACAAAAAGCCCTGTTTATCTCTAATTCCTCTTGAAGAAATGCAACTTTTGCAGAATCATGCGTCACAATCACAAGTATGTTTTCCCTCTGGAAGAATTTTCTTATTCTTCTTCAATTGTAAAAGCTCAGTGGAGACAGAATATGAGTTTTAAAAAGGCATTTTTTTTCTTTGTGCCATGTGTATGTAAATTGGCTGGTAGAAAAAGAAAACATTGTGCTCGCTCTGAAAAGTTTCAAGGAATGCAAAGTCCTGCCAGAAGACACTTTTAATAAACATAGTGTTCATTTCCTATATTTATAAATACACCTGCTGCTAGTATGGAATCCTCCCACTGAAATCAGCCAACAAAGTTTTCACTGGTAATTGAGGTCTAGATTCTAAACTGAGCTTGATCTCAATCCTGATTTAATGCAAAGCCAGTCAGGATGTATGAAAGCATTCATTTGACAGAAAATCTAAGTAAAAAACAAGTATCCTAAATTCCACGTATATGGTCACAAGTTCGGAATATAGTGTGGTTCTCAACACCCTGAAGCTAAATGAGTTGGTTTAAATTACTCTGGCGGTAATAACTTTAAAAGAGAATTTTCGCCCATTTCTTTAGTTGACAAAATTCAGTAAAATTAAAACAAAGTACTGGAGTACTTGACAAACTACTCCACCTAATTTATGCTTTTTTTCTACAATATTTGTAATACCAAAAAAAGCCAAAATCTCTGATACTCATGGAGCAGTATCTGATGATTATAAATTATGAGTGGAATTTTGATTGTAGAAGAGCAAAGACAAGGCTAATTTGAGCTGATTCAGAAACTACATGCTTCCTAGTGTCAGATAGCCTAACTGATTTTCTCATGTATGTCTTAGGATCACATGCTCAATTAGAAGAAAAACTATAGATTATAGCAGACTTTTACCTGCTGATTTATTGAAATTAAACTGCCATAAAAAAATTAACCAGGCAAGCTACACAAAGTAGTTATTTAATTCTAGGTGCCATCTTTTCTTTCAATTTTACAAAGTAGCAAATTCAAGATTCAGGATATGATTTTCTCCTTCCTCTTTGCACATTAAGATTTCTAAATTCAAAGAATTCTTATAACACAGTATGTTAAATGTTTAAACATCTTCATTTATACTGCAGGGGAGAGTTACCCATTCAGTGTTCTACCATTTGAAAAACATCACTGAATCAAAAAATATGTTCAGACAATACTCTTGCAGGAAAACAAAATATAAAATAAAAATTAAATAGTTCATGGCATGACAAATTACACTCCACTACATCACTAGCACAAACATGAGAACCACAATGCATAAACACTGACAAGACAGCACGACATATTACATGGCTACTGACTTCAGGATACTACCAGAGAAGACTAAAGAAACAATAAAGTAAGAAATTCAAAACCTCAGCATTATCCAATTCACCAAGTGCAATCAGCTAAAAAGAAAAACAAGAGGGAGAAAAAAGAAATTGAAAATAAATATTAATGAAAGAGAAATGGCAAATATTCAGTTATAGACACTGAGAATCATAATTTCCACTCTTTCAACCCAGTTCTTTTGTAAGATTGTTGATTCAAAAAAAATATAAAACCTCTCTCATCTTCTCTGAATATAATACTAGATATAAATATATTAGACATACTAGCTTATGTTAGTAGGACATATGATCAGATATGGATAACCTAACTAACAGTGTCTTGGAAAATATGGCCGTACATCCCTATATCATTAAGCGTTTTATTGTTTATTATTTCATATAACTTTTTCTTTTAAAAGCATGTAAACTTTTCAGTGGGACAATTAAATGCATAATAATAATATACTATTTTTACTATAATTAATCTACAAACTATCAAGTGGTTACTGCTTACAGATAGCCCTCAACTTGTAACAGTAGTGAGTTAAAAATTGACTTATGGCTGTTTTTCACACTTACAACCTTTGAAGCACCCCCATGATCATGTGATCAAAATTCAGATGATGACTGGTCCATACTCATGACTGTGGTTGTGTCCCAAGTCATAGGATCACCTTTTGCAAAGTCAATGGCGAAGCCAGATTCACTTAACAACCAGGTTACTAACTTATCAACTGCAATGATTCACTTAACCATTGTGGCAAGAAAGGTAGTAAAATGGGGCAAAACTCACTGGTCAAATGTCTCACTTAACAACAGAAATTTTGGGTTCAATCATGGTTGTAAGTCAAGGACTACTCTATTAGGAGGATGCTTTCAGCATCCACTATGCCTAATAATATTAAAACCAGGTGTCTTGGGATTTGATATTGTGTGGCTCCTATGGTACCATTTGTATGTTTCATGAAAAGGATCTAATATCCTACCCCAAAACATCTAGTTTTAATATTATTAGACCCAGTAGATGTTGGAAGCATTCTCCTCATAACCCATAGCCGCTTGGTAGTTTGTAAACTCTATGTTAAAAAAATTAATATAATCAATCCATCCTTCTGAGAGCCCTAGAGCATATTTCTTTCTTGCTTCACACAGATTGTTCATTGGCTTGATTCAATACAATGCAACTCCTGCAACTTCTATGTAGAACAAGCATAACAATTTAACTTCATCTGTATATTCAGAATAAAAGTACAGCTGAGGGAAGTGTTTTTCCTTGATATGAAAACAAATCACAGTCAGCAAAAACACTGAAATTCACAATCAGCAAACTTGTTTTAAAGTGTACACTGATCAGTTAACTTGGGTAAATTTGATTGTACTTTAAGCTCATATAGAAATCATGCAGGTACCATTTATAAAGTCTTTGTCAGTACTTAAATTCAGCATCATAAAGTTGGTACTCTTTGCAGTGTAACTTTTAACAGGAAAAAGAGACTTAAGCTGAGCTTCTTAGTTTTAGAGACTTTTACTATTATTTTCTCATGGGTAAGAAATATATTAAAGCTGCTCCTATACTGACACTGTTAAAAAAAAAGCAAACCTATATGTACCATAAAATCATAAAACTGGAGCAAACCATTTAATTTTTTTCTGAAATGGCTGAAAAAGAATTATATGTCTATACATGTAGTCCTTGACTTACGACCATAATCGAGCCTATTTATGTTGCTAAATGAGACATTTGTTAAGTGAGGTTTGTTCCATTTAAATTAGTAACATGACTGTTAAGTGAATCTGGCTTTCCTATTTGATTTTGCTTGTCAGAAAGTCAGAAAAGATGATCCTTTGACCTCAGGACACTGAAATCATCATAAATATGAAGCTGTTGCCAAGCATCTAATGGTACAGGATGCTACAATAGTCATAAGTGTGAAAAATAGTCGTAAGACACTTTTTCAGTGTCACTGTAACTTTGAATGGCCACTGAATGAACTGTTGGAAGTCGAGGATTACCTGTACAGTAAATAGATTTGGTAAACAACTAATAAGTAAAACAGTATTTCTTATATTTTATCTATTGTTAGAAGGCTTTAGCTCAAAGTGTTATTTTTCCTAGAGCACCAATACAAGTAAGATTTTCTTCATTTACAAGATCCTCCTTTGCTACTTATCATGGCTACATTACAAACAGATGTTTCCGAGCTTGCCCATGATTTGCTTATATTCACAATTCTCATATGCTGCACTATTTCTAATTAAATTACAATAATTTATTTATTTAACTAAACTTTTCCAATATATCAGATTTAAATTTAAAATAATAAATAGTGCCATGATTGTCTTTAATATATTTCATACATTTAGTTTGCATTCATAGAAACTATAATACAGTTGCTACTGAGATAACAGATTGACATAAGGAATTTAGATCTTAATAGTCACATAATTCTTTAGACTGTAAGTTATAATGTTTAGAATCTGCCCTATTCCGACTTTTTCACCACTGGAAAAAAATTAGAATAACATTTCATTCAAATAACTAAGTGAAATAAATATGTTTCAGAAAAAAAAGAGTATTTATTTTTTTTAAATAAATTCAAAGATGCACACAATATAGTAGATTTACACTTTGATAAAGCAGAATCAGGTTGAAAATTAGCTAAATAGTTAGCCATACAATTGGCATGTATTCTTTTCTTCCAGCAAAGTAGATTGCTGCCAATGTGAGATGCCATGTTAGTTTTCATATCAATCTTGGTATCATTGTCTTTTCCATTTTGACACCCACCCTCCCAATCTCCTATGAACATTTCTTCTCAACTGCTTTTCTTTGAGGTTTTTCATACTAATTGCATAGAATTTCAAATTGTTCTCCACATAATCTTGAAGCTTTGAGGTATCAGGAGATTTTAATGAAGCTTCCAGCAAAACACACAAACAAAATTATTTTTCAGTTGGGATAGCTTGAAAGTAAAGGCTGGCTGCCTTTGTTTGAATATGGCTAAGACTCAGAAAGGGTTCAGCTGTGAATAAATTCTTACATTGAGTCATATTTACTGCATGTTCTCGTCAAGTGAAAATTGATGTTTATGGTGACCAGTCATCGTGACAACTGGGGGAAATAGATAAATAAGAAAGATGTTGTGATCTTGTGATTCTCTTCTGTTGGGAACTTTAAGGAAACACATTTTAAATATTGGGCATTGGCTCAATCTTAGGCAGCTGATTAAACAAGACATATTCCAGACAACTGTTTATGAAAAGTGTGAAATGTATAAATGTTCTTCTCTGCACAACTGAAAGCAGCTCATGTTAGAGAGCCTCCTAATATACACACAAATGCTCTGGGTTGCTTCTGAAATCCTAAAGTGCACTTAGCTCTCAATTAGCAATGTAACCTGCTGATTTGCCTCTTGCTAAGGGCCTTAGAACAGATTTACAGATTTTCATAGCAACTTCCCTCTAGAATGTCTATGGAGATTCTCAGTCATCCAGGTGCAATTCCTTCAGAATTCTTGGGATTATCAAATTCATGTGTTCAGAGAAAGATTTGCCAAAATATCCTATTTTGCTACTTTCTTCAAATAATTTGAGGGCTTAAGTCCTTTCCAGCTTAACAGAACAATAATTAAGATTTCTTAGAAAACATTTGTCACTTTTTTCCCTAGAGATTATTCTTTTTATTCTGTTTTTCAGTCACATAAAAGTTCTGCAATTGACCAGTTAAATGATTGTGTAGTTCAATATAATTAGTTTATCATGACTCTTTTATCAGAAGTGAACATAGACCTAAAATAGCAGAGAAGGTCATCCAGTTCGATGAGGATTTTTGCATCTGTTATGTCGGGCCATTTAACTCTATTCATTGGTTCTCCAATCAACTTGGGCATATATTCTTCTACTTCTGTGGAACTCTTTGGGCCACAACAATTTCAGGATCAAAGGAAACTCGTCAAAAGGCAACATTAATTGATTTATCATCTTTTAGTGAGCCATTCAATACACAAATTAATGGCCATCTCTTTTACACTAATAGCAGTTAGATTACATTTTGGGGGAGAAAATATGCCTTGATATGATGAGCCTTAAATTTTAATGCCAATAAACACTCCCATCTAATTTACTTCCCATCCAATCAGCAGCAAACACAGGCAGAAGACTTGATAGTTTTGTTTTTCTCTTCTCCCATAGCAGCAGCATGACAAGGTGTCATGGGAGATACAATTCTCAACTTCAGCAGTTCTAAGCTAATGCATTGTTCCTGTCATGCCGTTGTAGGAGTCTGAATCCGAGGAGGAAGATGAACAGCTGACAGGAAATGGGAGTGTGGCTCCGTTGGCTGTAGAGGAAACTGGGGAAGGGCAAAGTCCAGCTGGGCAGAGCAAGAAAGAGGTAGAACAAGGGAGAAGGAGTTCAAAGCAAGACCTAGGCCCATCCCCTCTTCATCCTAGGGCACGCAGGGAGAAATGGAGAAGAGAGCAATGTGGGTTCTGTGGCTTACGGGGGAAGAAAGGGACCTGATTTCCTTCTTTAGCCATAGCTAGGAAGAGAGTTTAAAAGAAATGCATGCTGAGTGCGGCAGCTGCTGGGAGCAAACATGAGTTTATCTTGTGTTAATTTTAGTTATCTGTGTTCCTGGCATCTTCCCAACCATGTTGAGTTATTCACCTTCATGTTTTCACGTCTGGAATTCTTGCTCCTGCCCTGCTGGATTAATTTTAAATCATCTTGCCTTGATTTGACTTATACTTACAGTGTTTGTTGACCACGTTTTAGACTTGATTCTCTGCAGCCAAAGGCTGTTCCTGGGAGAGTTTTTCTTCAGCCAGAAGGTAACCAGGATATTGCAGACAAAGTTTGAGCTAATAAAGGGACTCCTACTGATTATCTGACTGTGTTGCCTTTGTTCCACGCCTCGGGTCATCACAGTTCCCAGTTTCCTAAGATTCCTGACTTGTTTTTTTGCGGCAATAATGAAGGGACGCAAAACCCCTTCCTTTCTGTACATCCATGCCATTTAACTATATAGGGAAGTAAATGGGAGAATATCTGCCAGGACTAGTTCTAGGTGTTGTTCAGACCTGATGGGAAAATGCAATATCTTTTCCCCCTCAATTTTTTTCATTTCAGCCAGTGAAAAATTTTGGTAATTTCATTTATGCTGGTGTTTTTATCAGTGCCGACACTTATGCAACCCTGTACTGGAATAAATTTAGTCTCCTAGGCTTACATATAATAGTCTCCTAGGCTTATATATCCATAACACTCATATAAGATATGTTTTATACTTTCAAGTAAAAAAGAATCCATTTTGGAATGCCAGATTTCTGATAATCAGTATGAAATTAGCTTATCTACAATTGAATGAATCAGTGGTGGAATTCAATTTTTTTTACTACTGGTTCTGTGGGCGTGGCTTAGTGGGCATGGCAGGGGAAGGATACTGTAAAATCTCCAGTCAGAGGTGGGATTTGCTGGTTCTCTGAACTACTCAAGATTTCCGCTACCGGTTCTCCAGAATTGGTCAGAACCTGCTGAATACAGAGATGGTGAATGTATAATCCTCCAGATTTTGCTGAAGGTAAATTTCAAGATGCTCAACTGGTTTGTAAATAGATATCTGGAGGTTTAATGGTTGCATATTTCTGCCAATTTGTTTACTGAATGAGCTAGAAAGCAAATTTTGAAGATAAAAATTGCCTAGATCACAACCTTCAAAGAACAGGATTTATTATTTCTATTAACTATGTGTTATTGTCTGTTACCAAAATGAAATAAAAGCTACTTAGCATTTTTTATGACCCTGTAATCCTTCTTATCAGGGTGGTCTCAAGGCAACTGAATGGAATTCAGCGTTTACTGGCCAGATGCCCTTCTTGATGACTATGCAGAGTTCGTAGCAGATACTTTCTCTTTGGGCCCTGAGAGAGAAACATCTGTCACTCTCAACCTTCCAAGTGAGAGGCAAATGTCTTCACCTCTAGTCCACCAGGCCACTCCAAATATGAAATATATAATATACTTAAGTATTATATAATCCATTATCCTCAATAGTGATGAAAAAGAGATGCTGCAGAATTTAGGAGTCCCTTGTCCTATTGAAATGAACTGGAAATAATAAGCAATTCAGTTGTATATACCATTGTTTTTGACTTTAAAAAAATAAGTGCAACAATTATAAAGAATCCATACTGCCATTTTAACTACTCTGCAAAAAAAAAAAAGACAGAATAAAAGACAAAACAGTAGACTTTTAATCAAAGTACCTTCTCTCCATAGCCTCTATCTTTGGTCATCATTTCCCTGAGTGTCTGTAATACTTTAATACAAAGTTTCTCCTCATTCTCTTCCAGCAGCTGTTTAGTATGTTTTATTAACCTGAAAACAACCAATTGATCACAGTTTGTTTCAGTACTAGAATGTCTACTCAATTAGGAATTTGTAGGTATTTGCATTAAAGGTGATAGAAAAAACCAATTGTCCAAAAGACAACCATATTGTTATTTTTTTTTCCTTCAAAGCATAATTCAGAAATATACTGTATGTGAAGCAATAAATAAATAAATCCATACACTTTCTATGTAGAAAACTTTGAAGTACAGTATAATCTGCTCTGAGAAACTAAAGTTGCACAAATGTGAAATAAGCGAACTAAAATTAAGCAGCTCTGTCAAGGAACAACAATATTTGTAGCTTATTTCATAAAATACAAGTTGCTTCTCATGGCTTAAGAACTAGGAGGTTCTAAGATGATATATCAGAAACAAAAAAATTACAACACATTGTTATATTCTACAAGGATTTCTGAAGAAAGCATTAATTCATTCATACGTTATAAAATTAGGTATAAACATATTTTTCTAAATGGTCTATGTGTTACATTCACTAGCAAAACTTAACCAGGATCCTCATACTTAAACTAAGGTAAATTTTACCGGAGATTTGTGGTTGCTAACAGAAGGAATCATTCTTATGTTTTCTTGACCAGATCCCATGCAGTCCAGCATATAATAACATGCTGCATTTTTACATCAAGCAGATGAACACAGGATGAGAAAACTTAATATGCCACATTATTATGCCATACACATTTTCTCACAGGTTTGAGAGACTCCTACCTATCCATCTTCACTGTTCTACCCAATATTGTCATTTTCTAAATAAATAAGATGGATACCAAGGCCTGATTCACATAACATAGTAATCTACAATGTGGTTTGTATATGACTGGTTTAGCATATGGTATGAATGATGCTGTTGTGGCTTAAACAAACAATGACTAATGTAATATATGAATCCAGTCATTAAGTACTGTGTAACGGCACATGATCTGTAGTACAATTTTCTGCTTTCAGAAGCCATTATTACCAGCTTCAGTAACAATAGATCCATGTGGAAAGCTACTAGAATATTACAAAAATACAGAAACAAAGCATGATAACAAATTGATAGCAAAATAAGATCAATATACCCTAACCTATAGTAACAGTTTAGAAGAGAGCAAGAATTATTTTAACATAATAAAGAAAATGCTGACCCTCAACTTACTTGCAGATAAAACCTCCACTTTCACATTTCCTTCTAGCATCTGTATTTTCTGGGAATAGCAGTTCTGGTCTATGAAGGACATCCACCAATACAGACAATTCAGCTTGGACCAGTGGCCGTAAGCGATCTTCCAAAGCTGATACTATATCCTAAGTAGGTGCATATTTAGTTTGAAACTTACATGGACAAATCATACTGACAAGTACTTTTTTAAAACAATTATGCCAATTAAGTAAGAATATGCTTAATTAAAACAAGATCAATGCTTTAAATACTAACATTATAATGGGAACCTGCAGAAACAAATTTTATTGTTTCTACATTTCTCTTCTCACTGTCAGTAGAAAAGGTTTCTTTAAAGTTACAAACATTAAGTACTTACAATACAATACTGCGAACACATATTTAGAGTATTTCCATTTACTTACTAAAATCTGTAAATGGACATTATAAAAAGCAAAAAGGCATTTTCTACTAATATTAATATTACTATTAATAGCATTTGTTACATACTAAATACCTAGGGCCATATCAAGGTGTGGGAAAATGTACTTGAGAGACAACAGGGCAAGAAGACACTGACTAGGCAAAGATCAAATAAAAGGCAGTTTAGTCTAGAGGACTAGGGGCATGGCAAACATCTCAGAAGGTGGGTGAGGAAGGTGTAGTTTCAGTCTTGCAAGATTCTATTATTGTAACTTTACAATAAAGGCAGTACTCACAATTGGATTTCTTGCCTGGGCTACCTCAAAGGGGTGACATGCTATTTCTTCATATAAATCACACATCCCCTAAATACTTAAAAGTAGATATCGATATATCTGTACTCACTTGTAACCTCTCAATGATATTACGATAATCCCTTGATGCTGCCATCACAGAATCTCTCCGAGCAGCGTTTCTTGCCGTCATTCTCCAGTTCATTGCTGTTTTTTGCACTATGTTGTGCGACTTCAGGAAGAGGTTATTGACCTGGCTGTCAAGATCAACTGGGATAGCAATCGCTCTGCTCTTTGCTGAAATATATAATGTATTGTCATTTGTTCAACCAATGACATGTTATACAACATGCATTTCAGAAGGATATGATCCAGATTCGCATCTAGAGAAATGAAAGGGCACATTTACATAAGGAACACTTACATTGGTAGAAATGGTTTTGTTTGTGTTTTTGATATCACTAGATTTGCACGTACACTATATAGCAGCTTCTATTAGGCAAAACCTTTTAGTCCAGCATTCTGTACCCATAATAACCAACCAAAATTTCATTTGTAAACTGCTCATCATTATTTAGACAGTGAAATGGGCGGTATCTAAATTTGACAAACAAACAAATGAACGCCAAAGGGAAACCCAAGCCAAACCTGAATTTCTCACAGCCTCTTCCTGTGCTCATTTCCCAATTCACAAAGGTCAATAAGCTTGTATAACCAAAGGTAATACAGAGTTATCATGCTTAATATAACATTCTTAATTGTGAAAATAAACCATACATTTGATTAGACTGCTGGAGTTCCATACAAAAATACTTGAACAAATATGTTCCAATGTTCAATATTTCAAGTTATTAACAAAAACAGCCTAATTTAGAGTAACAGATGAAAAGGGAAAACATTTGAGGGCAAGATTAGAATTAGAATTTAGATAACAGAGTTGGAAGGGACATTGGAAGTCTTCTAGTCCAACCCTCTACTCAGGCAGGAAACCTTATGCCATTTCAGATAAATCTCTTCTTTAAAATTTCCAGTGTTGGAGCATTCACAACTTCTGGAGGCAAATTGTTCCTTTGATTAATTGTTTTAACTGTCAGGGAGTTTCTCCTTAGTTCTAGGTTGCTTCTCTCCTTGATTAGTTTCCATCCATTGCTTCTTGTCCTGCCTTCAGGTGCTTT
>JANHFN010001579.1:110391-121513 GCA_032468175.1 Toxicocalamus goodenoughensis | reverse complement strand
GGCGTGGAAGCAGTACTCAAGGACATTAGCGGACCTCGCCAGAGCGCAGGATAAACGCTGAAGAAAAAGAAGAAGAAGAAGAAATAGAAAAGATCTAAGCATTATAGTGCATGGCCAATATTATTTGCTTGTTTATTAAATGTGTTTTTCAAAGGAAGTCAATGTTGGAGGCTTATATGTAACTAAGTGGGTTCTCAAATAATTGGTACAAGCAATTTGAATGCTCACAAATATTTTGGCCAGGTAGCTACATCTGTACTTTTGAGAACATATTCATCCTCCATTCTTGGGAAACAGTTGCCAAGACAGTATGCTCAATAACAAAAGAATCCCAGAGGGCACAAAAAAAGATACCCATGGGCACACTAGTAGTGTACTGTGAACCCTCAGAATTTATCCTCTAAAACTATGAACAACAGGTTTCCAGAAACTATTTTACATATAGTTGAGAACAAAAGAATACAAATTGCCATAGTTTACTTTCCTGCCTCCAAATATCCCTTCTGCTTGTTCTTCAATATTTTCAAAGTCAAGAGCACCTGTAAAGGAAAACAAATAATGTGATCTATGCTAAGTTCAGAACAATAAAACAATAATTCAAATCAAGCCATCACTTCCCCCCCCTTTCTGAAGAATAAAATAAGTGAACTATAAGAACTTACATCTAACAAGCAAGGCAGTTTTTGCTGCTTCAAAACTGTAAAAGCATTATATTAATTAAGCCAGTGAGGGAAATGTAAACAGTTTCCACAGAAATTGCTTAATGGAACAATTTATACTAAGACAGATAGCTAGTAGCAGAAGATGCTGTATTTTAAAAAAATATTTTAAAACATACTCTTGTCATTTTCCCAGTTCAGCAGAAGATGAATAAGCAATTTGTACATTATCCATCTGTGCTTTTCTCCTTCTAATACCACTCATTCACAAATTCACATGTGAAAAGATACTATGTTTATGAACTTTATCATAGAATATACAAACAGTAGATCTATCAGTAACTCAAAGATCTCATCTTTCACTCAAGTACATAAATCAAAATATACTGATCACAATATTTAGACACCTTCCCCAATCTGGCTTCTTCCAGAGATATGGGACTGCAACTCTTAACGCCAGCCCAAAGATACAAGAAATCTTAATTTAACCCATGCTTACATCTTTTGCAACATACAAATATGGTAGCAGATTGCCATAACTTCTACTTTGTTTAGAGAGTGGAACGGATGTTGCTTTATTTTATTCTGAGCTGCTCTAGATATTAATTGCCACAAGAAATAGCCTAAAAAGTATTGCTATTTATACTGACTAAAATCAATATTACAGGACATTTTGAGTGTGTTAGACTAGAAAAGAATGTGCTAATCTTGTGCAAGACAAAAATATTCCCTCCTGTCATAAAAAAGTCAGTGGGGGAAAGTTGAAACTGCCAAAATGTGTTTCAAATATTAATGCAAAACATCAATATGAAAATGGATATATTTAAGCTTTTGTGACCCAAACTGCACCACCAATAGCCTGAAAACCATCTCATAAATCTTAAAAATAATGGGCTTTCTGTAGTGCCTCTTTTGATGAGTGAGGGGATATCACTGGAAGGGATCCATCATCAGCAAGAGAAAAAACAGCAGCTCCCAAGCTGAAAAACATTTGCTTTTACTCTGTAATGCAACAATATGCAAATTACTGACCTGGTACATTTGGCATTTCTTGATTATTGCTCCCTGAAGGTGAATCAGGTGTCTGTGCATTGCTTTCATCAAATTCTCGTTTAAATATACATAGAAGGCATGAGATTCGGTAATCCAATCTCACATTCAAAATAAACTGGTGGTTCCAATGTTTGAATAAAAATGAAAACAATATTAATTATATAATGTTATCCAGGTTGTATTCCAAGAGACAAATAAGCTTAAACTGTGATGGATCTTAGGTTACTTTAAAGTATCAATGAACTTTAGCCAAAAATGCATGATATAAACAGAAACAATAACAAATCATAACTGAAGTTATTTTCTATACTTAAAATCAACTGAAGTAAAAGTTTCATCTGAATCAATAGTGATTTGAGAGAACAACAGAAGCAGAGTTTCGTGCAGTTTTGAGACCTCTAAAGATAATGAAAAAAAAAACTATAAATTTAGTGGATTGATTAGTTGCTTTCTTTCTAAGGCTGAAAAAGAGCAGTAAGAGCAGAACAGACATTGCTATGGGGCTGAGTTAAATGTATCATCAGCTTAGACCTGTTGCATTCTCACAAGGATTCCAATTCCAACTCCTCCTGAATTTCGTTTAGCCTTATCCGGCACCAATTTACTGTTGATGAGATTCTTGTGCATAGGCTTGAATAAATCTTCTATGTTGCTAACTAGTGGTCCTAATTCTTCACGCCTGACAGAAGCTTACGTCTGATTTATATTAGCATTAGAATTGAAATAAACACTGTTTGAGAATACCAGGTAAAGTCTGGAAAAACAGTACTATTGGTAATCAGTCTTTTAAAGTGTTCATTGTACAGTATTGTAAAAAAATGGATTGTTTAAAACTGCTGAATAGCACTATAACTCTATTAAACATATTTTGACCATACATATAACCATACAATTTCAGTGGGATGTATTTAAGTGACCCAGAGTCACTTCAACAGTGAGGTAGGACAACATATAAATGTAATAAAAGAAGTAAATAAATAAATTCTTACATTATCATTAGTGTTGGATATAAATGATTCCAAATTTACAGATAATCAATATTTGTGAGAAATAACAACAAAAATGGTACAATTTTTTAAAACAAATTAAGACATTTGATCTTTCTAACTAGAGATACCAGAAAATAAATCTGTATGTCCAATCACTTCTATATAGACATTTCTCCTTGCCCAAGCTTTATCATTCATTCATTCAATCAATCAATTTTTATATCACTATCTCTTCTACATGATGATTCTGGGAGTCTTACAAATATATAGCAGGCATGAAAATCTTCAGTTTCCTAAATTTTCTCAAGATTCTTTCAAGAATGCATGTCTAAGAAAGAACTGGGTTATATAGAAAGATATGCTGTAACTTTATATATGTTGACTTGAATAGTGTTTGAATGTTCGCAGAATTGAACAGTAGACAAATTGTGCAAGGCTTAAAAGAGGTTCTGAAAAATGCTTAAGACTTTGAACTACTGTTAGTGGAGTACACCAGCTTCCTAAACATTTCTACTGAATTGCTCTGCTCATCATCTTTTCAATAATATTTTCCTTCTACTTATTCAGTGATTTACTGCAAAATAACTCATGAACAATTATGTTACTGTTAATATAGTTGGGAAAAAACATTTGTTTGCTTCCAATTCTAATTGTGTTGAATAAAAATCAAAACCATATAAGAATGAATTGACATCAGCAAAAATGTCCATGCCGTGTCATCTGAACTATACCTGGAGGATTTCAATTATTTTCAGTTTGGTATCCATTACGAGGATGTCCTCTTTCTCGGGTTCAACTTGCTTTACGTTACCTTCTGGAACAGCAGCCAAGGGTGTCATAGGCAAGAACCCACCACCTCTGAGTACCACTTGGGTCATAAGCTCTCCAACACCATGGATCGATCTCATTACATTGCTCCCTTCAGAAACAGATAAATACCCCAGACAAATATTTTAAATTTGAATTTATTTATTTATTTACTTATTTATTTATTTATTTATAGCCTACATTTATTATTTTTATAAATAATTCAAGGTGATAAACATACCTAATACTCCTTCCTCTTCCTATTTTCTCCACAACAACAACTCTGTGAGGTGACGTGAGGTGAGGTGAGTTGGGCTAAGAGAAATTGACTGGCCTAAAGTCACCCAGCTAGCTTTCATATCTAAAGCGGGACTAGAACTCACAGTCTCCTGCTTTCTAGTCTGGTACCTTAAACACTAGACCAACTGGCTCTAATATATGACTGCAGAACTAATGTTGCATAATTCTTAATCAAGAGAAATCTCATCTCACTGTTATAGAACATGTGACTGTTCTATGCAGTACATTATTAAAGTATAACTATGCCATCTCTAGTATTATCTAATTATGCACAAAAAACTGACATAGATGCTAAAAATCATATTGTATTTTTGGCCAACCTGAATAACTTGGTGTATGCTTTGTAAATAAGAAACTGAAACTACAAAGCACTTATTAAAATTCCAATCACTTTAAAGCATTGATATTTTGCTTGTTTCATAAATGCCATTTGGGTTTTGTTATACTAATTCAAGGACCCTAGGAAAGATTGTGTTTATTTTTTTTAAAAGAAAAAATTCAGCGTTCAGAAAGGTTCATGGAATGCCACAAAGCAGAGTGGTTTATTTTTACATGCAATCAAATGGCACTAATTCTCTGTACTGACATTTTGCAAGATACTCTCATAAATTACCATTCAAGGAATACTGTTTGTATCTTATTATAATGCATAATTTCAAACTCTCAAGATTGTAAGTGCAAGATTTAGTGTAATCTCACAAACTTACATCTCTAATACAAATAAAATGTATAAATGTTGTAAATAAGATACGCAGCTCTACATTAGAATGCTTTTGTAGAAAATACTATCCTGATTCTTAATGTGAAAGGATTGTGGATAGCAATCTAATATTTCACCTGTCCTGAGTAAAAAAACCTAAAGACCTTGTCATCCTCTTATTTGATGAGTCAAATATCTCTCAACGTCTCTTCCACTTTTCCTTGCCATTCTTACCTTTACTTTCTTCCCCTTTTGTTGCCTTTGTAATAGGGAAGACAGTTGCAACATGAACACAGTCCAGAATAGCTAAGAGAATTTTTGTTAGTCTTAGAAGATCACAAAAATTATAGAAGCCAAAATATATCAGGTTTCGGGCTAAATTCACAACCTGTTTTAAAAGAAAAAAAGAGAATCAGTTGTACTGGATTTTTTTTTTTTACAAACTCAATATTGTTTTTAAAAATCATAAAATTGTCTAAGGTACCAAAGTCAGCCCTGAAAGTCATTTTTAATTAATTAATTAATTTTTAATTAATTTTTAACATTCCTTGCCTCGTTGAAATTTTACATATTATTTTGATGCTTTTAATATTTTATTACACACCACTCAGAATCTCCCTGTGAGGGAGGTGGGCAGTTGTCAAATCTGACAAATAAATAAATGTAGAAATAATATTTTATGCAAGATGGTAAGTTTCTAAATATCTTTATTCTAAAACACATACCAGTGTTATAGTATTGTACTGAATAATCAGTGCCTATGTGTTTCTTTTCAGATTTTATACTTCTTATTTTTCAGAGTTGATTTTTGTCCAGATAATTTACATTCTCTAATGTTGAGGGGACTGCTTATTTTCTGTTACTCTTTACATAATAAATACAATACAACACAAAGAATAGCAAAAGAACAATTTCATTTTAACATATCATTATATCTGTCAGCCATTTAATAATTATTATTTCTTTCCTGTTGATTAGATGTTGGGAGTTTTTAATGACAAAAACATAGTGGGTAAAAACTTCTATCTATGATTTTGGAAAATATCCAGCATTTATAGCAGACAAATTTTCTAGGTCTTTTACATGAGGCAGATGGGAGCAAAACAAAGATTATAATTTCTGCAGCAGCCTCACATATTTGCTGAAAAGTCTTTCTAGAGAGGCCATTCAACATCTCCATTATGGCTTTTCAGTGCCACATGAAAACCTACTTGTTCTCTCAAGTATTTTAAGATACTGCTATTAGCATACTGAGATGTCTGCCATATTGTATTTCACCGCTGTTTCTATTGCATAGTTATTGCTTTAATTTGCTAGTACACTTCCTATTCAAAGCAACCTACTGGGGATAGAAAGGTATAAAACTAAGCAAATAGGATAAGTTGCTGGAAAACATTTGAAGCTGCCTTTAACTATTAATATTCTTTTCAGCTAGTGCTGGATTTACTAGCAGATTTTCTACATGGTAGAAATCTTGCTCTTCTCTTGCCCCCTAATCTTTTTAACTCAATTTGGAAACTGGGTTTTAAATCTTTTTTTTTAAATGCTGGGCAGGTGCGATGCAACTTATCTATGAATAAATCAACTGGTAGACTTGAGAAAGTATACAAATATGTGTACATGATCTGACCACTGAGTCACTTATGGTTAGCATCACTAATACTTGGTCTTGCAGCTCAGCTTGATGCATAAAACATTTACCTCGAAGGTGAGTTTATTTTTTTCTTTATCAGAAAATGGGAATCTTTGGCAAACAACATCTCTTAAATATTCCTCCACAAACTCCATAGTTTGTGCAAACCTCTCCTTGATTTCGTCTTTGGAAGTTCCACTACTGTCGTAGCTAAACAACAATCCAAAAACAAGAAAACAAAAACAAAAAATGTGACCATTTTTAAAAAGTCCTGCCTCCTTTTTTCCTTTGAAAAGAAATGTGCAATAAATTTATTTCTTGATTTAGATCAGGGGTGTCAAACTCACATCATCATGGCGGCATCATGTGACATATCAGGACTTTCCCCCCCCCTTGCTAAACTGGGCGTGGTCATGGCCAGTGTGTGATGCATCCGGCCTGTAGGCCAGGAGTTTGACAGTCCTGATTTAGATTAACACTAAACACTTTATGAAAATACAGAGAATTCCCGACTTACAACAGTTCATTCATTGACCATTCAAAGTTAAAATGGCATTGAAAAAAGAGACTTATGACCATCTTTCACACTTATGACCATTGCAGCATTCCGATGGCCATGTGATCAAATTTCAGATGCTAGACACCTGGTTCATATTTATGACAGTTGCAGTGTTCCGGGATCATGTGATCCCCTTTTGCGACCTTCTGACAAGCAAAGTCAAGGGGGAAGCTAGAGTCATTTACCAACTGTGTTGCTAATGTAACACCTGCAGTGATTCACTTAACAGCTATGGCATAAAATGGTCATAAAATGGGGCAAAACTCATTTAGCAAATGTCTTGCATAACAACATAAATTTTGGGCTCAACTGTGGTTGTAAGTTAACCAAAATGTTATAATGTGTACAATTGTACAATTGCAGATTCTCACTCAATTAGTTTGTGTGTGTGTGTATGTTTATTACATTACACAAACACAGCCTTGGAGTCCAAAATATTTACAGAATATTTTTGTACAATTTTATAATTTGCATAGAATGTGATGACAGTATATTCTTACCAGAAAGAATATAGCAGGCACTTTTTTCAAGTAACAGATTTTATTAGAAGGCATCAAATTTTATGAGCTGGAAAAGTTGTTATTAGACTCTTTCTGATTTGTGGGGTCTTTTGCAATAGCTGGCTAACATAGCAATTCTCCCACAAGAGAATTCTTTAAGAGTAAGAAGAATCCCAAGGATTTAAGGTCACCATGCTTCATTGACAGAATAATTTGGTCACAATTACTCACTCATCAATTGCTATTTCAGATGGTATCTCTGACCATAGTCGAGCATATTTCACTGGCGTCACTTGTTCTTGTGGATCTCGGTCAACATGCATGTGCAACATCAGTCGACAAAATGAAGCTCTCAAGTCATAAGGCAAATTTTCATCAGACATACAGCGAAGAATAAGGTCTACATCCAATTGTCCAGATATTTCATTTATAGCTAAGTACTGGCGATCAAGGCACATCCGAGCAAAAAGATTCAGCTGGTACCTTGTAAAGCAGAAGAAAAATTAGGAAAGCATAATTTTACTTCAGAGATTGAAAAATCATCATCATAATCATGGCAGTTCGCATTAAATGAATTATAATAAAATTAATGAAAGATAAAAGATGCCAAGCACAACAGATCAGTTGTAATGAAGAAAGAGGTCTCACTCTCCATTGCCAAAGGCTTGAGGTACAACAATAGCAGAGTGGGGGACATCTGGATCTTGGGGTGTGTGTGTGTGAAACCTCACTCTAAAGATCAGGTACTGCTACAGAGAAGGTATACTTAACACATGATAAGATACTTCTGATGTGAAGAGTGGGAAATCCATTTTATGTATAAATTAATCAGATTTTAAAATAGAGGATAAATTACACTGTGAATTTAGTTAACAAGCATTCATGCTTCAAGACTTCATTCCCTATTTAATTAAACTCGAAATTCTGCCACAAAACTGGAGCGTCTGACATTGTGCGTATATGTAAACTGGATCATGTACAAAACATATATTGTTAGTGTCTAACATCCAGTTTCAAACTGGTAGATATTCCATGCTTACAGGACATGGAAATCATCAAACTTAAAAATGAAGCATTCTAATGAGGTTATAATAATGGCAGGGTGTCACTAAATTAACTTTTTTTGTGTACGTTACATTACACAAACACAGCCTTGGAGTCCAAACTACTTACAGACTGTTTTGAATACCACTACCATATAGTCAATGCTTTTGAAAAATGTATCAGATTGACCAATGCTATTTACCTCTAAAAGAACAGCCTAAATAAAGAACAAAACAACAGTTCTATATTTTAAAAAATAAGGAAGGATTTTCATGGTGACAACTGATTTTCCCAATCCTTTCGTTTATGTGTAATTCAGAAGCAGCCATATAAAACCACACTACGTACATGGTCACTGCATGAAGCAGAATAACTCCATAAAATTGTTATTGTACTAAGTTCTTTCCTATATCCAAATATCTATGGAGATTCTCAGTCATCCAGGTCATGGCTGTCCCAAACCCTGGCCCTTTAAATATAGCCATGAGACCTGTGGAAAGCATGCCTTTCCTTCCCCAGGCATTGCCAATCTTTCGCCCCAGTAAAAAAAAAACCTAGAGCAAAAACTTCATGCAGTATTTAAAAAAAGAACAGAAAAGGAGGCTACTATGTACTGTTTAATATCACTCATCTCCTCCCATTTGTGACTGTATGACTGTAACTTTGTCATTTGTATTCTTATGATTTATATTGACTGTTTCCTAGTATAATTTTATTGTTTATTGTACCCTATGAATATTATTAAGTGTTGTACCTTATGATTCTTGACTCTTGATGAATCAATCTTTTCTTTTATGTACACTGAGGGCATTTGCACCAAGACAAATTCCTTATGTGTCCAATCACACTTGGCCAATAAAGAATTCTATTCTATTCTCTATTCTATTTGAAGACATTTCACTTCTTATCCAATAACTTCTTCAAAGACAAAAACCCAGAAAGTCCAGTTGCCTTTTGAAAATGCATGTTTGGGTTTATATCCAAATAGTTCCAAATTGAAAATGCTTTTATAGATAGCATTTAAAATCAACTATGAATATTAGAGTTCAAGTCATAAGAATAGGCCATTTAATAAAATTACAAGCAGCTCTAATGTACACATTTCAGAATTATGCTACCAAAGCCAAGGGTTACTTGTCATGTTAACCTGTAGTAGCTGAGGACATCCCGGTCTTCCTTCTGTCCTTCTTTAGCATCTTGTGCCAGCTCTCTGATACTCTTGCTACGGACCTCTTTGCTGCTGTCTCGCCAGAATAACCAGACTTCTTCTTCATCCTCACCAACCTCCAGTGAGTTCTCTCCAGATGATAACTCCTCAAACTCAAAACGAGACAGGACCAGTCTGGAGAATTGTGCAAGAATGAAGAACAGTTACTTGTATTTTTACCTTCAGGGATGTATGGCTGGATTTCCATTAGATTTCAAAACCTAATGTAACATCACATCCTTTCAAGGTAATCCTCAATTTACCACCTTTCATTTAATGACTGTTTGAAGTTACAACGGCACGTGATTTACAGACAATCCTTGCACTTACAACCACTGCAGCATCCCCACAATCACATGATCAAAATTCAGGCGCCTCACAACTGGCATGTACTTATGATGGTTGCAGCATTCCAGAGTCTTAGTATCCCCATTTGAAACCTTCCCAGCCAGCTTTTGATAAGCAAAGTCAATAGGGAAAACCAGGTTTACTTAACAACCACAATATTCATTTAACAACAGTAATAACTGTGACTAAAAAAGTTGTAATATTGGCCATGACTCATTCAACCACTGCCTTGCTTATCAGTGGAAATGCTATTCTCAAATGTGATCATAAGTTGAGGACTACCTATAGCCATGATGGCGAACCTATGGCACACATGCCACAAGTGGCATGCATAGCCATTTGTGCCAGCATATAACCCACAGGCAAACTTATCTTACTGCGCATGCGCATACCTCACAGCTGATTTTTTTTCGGTTGGTTTGAGGCCCTTTTCGGTTTCCCAGAGGCTTGGGAAAAGCCCCTGCAAGGTTCTTCAGGCTGAATTATAGGCCCGTTTCATTACTTCCTGTAATACCGGAAGTGACAAAATGGGCCTATAATTTGGTCTGAAAAGCCTTGCAGAGGCTTTTTCCAAGCCTCTGGGAGGCCAAAGAAGGCCTCAAACCAGCCAAAAAATCAGTTGTGAGGTGCAGTGCAGGTAAGGGGGTGGGGATTGCACGTGCATGCACAGGGGGCGTGGGGAGGGGGGCGCACATTGCATTCTGGGTGCTTGCACAGGAGCCCAAAAAGGTTAGCCACTACTGACCTATAGTAACAAATCATGCATTTTACAGCAATGAAGGGGGGCGCATATTGCATTCGGGGTGCTGGCACAGGAGCCCCAAAAGGTTAGCCACCACTGTCCTATAGTAACAATTCATGCATTTTACAGAAATGGTCCTTATTGATTGTTTTAAAATCTATTTCATCAGATATTGTCTAGTTCTAGGCTTATAAGCTGATTGGAGAATCCAGAAAGCACCTGTGCTGTTGCTATAAATAATTTCTACATTTTTTGTGTATTTCTTCCAAATTGGCAGTAATTTTATTTGCCACCTTTGCTATAGTTGTCTTCTTTCTAAAATGAAGAAATATATTTAAAAATGTTTAAACTTACTTAGTCTCAATAAGTATGTCAGCATTTGCTGGATTTAATACAGCTTTACAAATCAGCTCCTGGGTGACCGGAATAGATTTGTTCATAGACACACAAAGATCAGAAAGATAGTCCAAGAATCTATTCAGAGAAGAAAACAAAGTCTATAAAATGGGCACAATATTCCAGATTCCACTAAACTATATTATAAACAACATGCTAAAGATTTGCAGAAATATATTTGTGGC
>JANHFN010001579.1:91486-102301 GCA_032468175.1 Toxicocalamus goodenoughensis | reverse complement strand
TAAATTTGCTGTACACCGCCCCGAGTCCTTCGGGAGAGGGGCGGTATAGAAGTATAATAAAATCAAATCAAATCAATCACATGTCTACAAAAATTACTCTAACATTTACAACAAACCATAGCTTAATACATGTGTTTATAGCAATTAAGAAATCATCACATGAGCTAGGTTTAAAAACATCTAATAGCCCTTAAATAATGGTCAAAGATTAATAAATATCAATATTAATTTTATTGGTAAGTATTTATGTGGCATTATTATTATGGATGCAAATTATACAGTAAAACCACAGAATCACATTTTAATTAGAAAACACAAATTTTTTGGAAACAAAGGAAAATATCAAAATTGTATTCTGAAACAATAATGGTTAGAAAGCTGGATTACAGCGCAGCAATAATATAGTAAAAATCCATTTTTTTCCAGTTCTGTGATGATGTCTGAAAAATGTTCTATGGTAGCATATAGACAAAATGAGTAAGTACAAGTAGATCATCCACATGTCATAAGATAATACAGAATATGTCCTCCATATGTCATAAGAGGCTATTCCTGAACCTCTTCATTTTTCATCAAGGAATTGTCTGGGGAGAATTTAACCTCAACAAACCACATGAATTTTCATGCAAATTAATACAATTAGTACAAAACATAATGAATGGATTAGATATGTTAAAGCTGGAAGTACTTCACCAAAATAAAAGATACGTGCATATATCAGCTGTGCTGGATTTTTCCCAGCATTCCTGCCAAACACAGAGTTTGGTAGAAGATATATGATTCAAATGACAGGCAACTATAGAGACTGAATGACAGAAATGAAGGGAAGGGAAAAAAACAGTCTCTGACATTCTCTGACAAGCAGAATGACATGTTTTTTGGAAAGACTATTGGTCATCCTTTGCAGCCATAAGTTTAAGCAAAATCAATCGAAATACATGTGTACACATAGAATTATTTATACATTTGGACAGTCCACAGAATAAATAGTATGGAAAGGTGAAAAACATGAAGATGGAAATGACAAACTACTTTATATTTTGTCAAGATAACTGCATGGATGTGTCTAACGAGAATTGCTCAATTTGAAGGATACCTTTACATTTCTCTTACTCTATTTTTGCCCTCTGATGGAGAAAAGCAAGTAATGAAAAACAGCAGTTTGACAGAAGATACTTCTAAGTGATAGGTTTTGTGCAATAAATGATCATTTGTTGATTTGATTTGTTGTCCAAGAGTCATTGATTCTTCATTTCGAGGGTACTGAGTTATTTTTCTACATGTAAAATCTCCCTTACCATCTAACTTGACTCCTGGTAACTACCCAGAATAATTTTCTTGGGAAAAGGGCAGTTTGCCATTACTATGCTACAGAGGTTTGTTCAGTTTAGGTTATTATCAACAGCTTGGAGGTTTCCTGGTGCTCATCCATCCAAGTACCAATAGTATAACAGTATAATCTTTTATAGCTTTTCTGAAAAGCTATAGTTAAATTTGGCTATGTTCTGTCACTATCACCAAATTAAAATAATATGTAGACAAATTTGACCATTTTAATATTTTAGCTCTCAAGAAACAGCTAATGAAGACTGTGTTTGTTTATCTACATTGGCCACCTATTCAATCTTTTCTGGATTTACCAAATAGATGACATGACAATAATCAGCAAACATTCCATTCACTTTCCTGGAGCTATTACTTCTTATTGTTTAGGAAGATATAATTTAGGAAAACGTTGTTTAAGTCAAACCCCAGAAGTTGATATAATTCAGGGTGGCCACAATAAAAATAAATTTGCTTACTTAGATGTCTAAAATTATAATTGGCCAGTTTTCAATATCCATTAGTCACAATACTTAATATTGTAACACCATGGTAAATCTTTCCTCTACAACATTTGCTGCCTTGATTTGTCCCCCTGCTTCCAATAAATATCATATCAGGATATTCCAATAAATATCATACCAAATTCACATTGCTGGGTAACCAGTAGGGATTTGCACCTGTTACATCTGTGCCAGTTTCCTTATAGACTCCCATTAGAAATTGAAAAGCCACACAAAGGCCAAAATTAGACCAAAATTCAGAGACAGGAGATGAAACACATAGATTCCCTCAACAGCTTCCCTTCCTGTTATCACAGTAATCTGAACATTGGTCAACATTGGCTTTTTAATTAAAGGTTTTCTTCCCTTCCCTTTCTAAAGATTGACATTCCTGATTATCTTCCAGAAAGTCAGGAACAAAGTCACAAGCAGTTAAAAGAAAAAAAAAGCCAACTGGACTTCTCCCATCTCAAAATCTAAATACTGTATATTTCTTCTTCTTCTTCTGTATATTTGTTGTATAAATATAGCACCCTCCATGCTATGTAATTCACCCATAAAAATCAAAGCAGACACCAAAAAAGTTTGAAAGGAAAAATCTGAGACATATAAGATCATTTCAAAAACAGTTATCAGCAAAATTATATGGGATATGTGAATATCTCAATTCATTCATATAGTGGAAAGATGTGACCATTTTTTTCAATACTGGTTTCTATTAATAGAAGGTATATCCAAGCAGTAATAACCAAAAAGTCATTGGCATAGATTTTAGCACATTTTCACAATTTCTTTCAAATAAATGCCCGTGGTATTGACCTGTGTTCTTTCCAAATAACACATCAGCTTTTTAATCATTTGCAACTCTTGATGGTTACCTGATAAATGTGCCTGTAATTTGGAACATGAGAAATCAGATTGTTAGGGAAAAGTTTCATAAGAGGATTTCTCGTGATACATACCTCAGCTGCTAAGTAATGTCCAGTAGCAAGATGTTTAAACCGAAAAAGGCTATTCCAATAGCCTGCACCACCACGGCAAGGATCATGTTGTACTACCTATAAAGTAATAATAATTCTTGAGAATTGCCTTTTTGAATAGTATTTGTCATTTCTCCTTAAGCAGATAGGATTGTCAACAAAATGCCCAAAAATAGTACTCTAGAAAAAGAAAAGGGAATAACAAACCAAGATCTTATTTAAATTAGCTACAAAACATTAGCTAGAAAACCAAGGGGATAATCGCACTTATCCAAAAATAACTGATTACTTCAACTTATTTATAATGTTATATTTCTCTATGGAAAATATACCTGAAAAAATGAGTAAGTATATTTTATAAATCAAGAATATTCAATAGTTATGCACCGTTGCTTTCAGTGAGGAGTGGCAAATTTGTGCCCTGTGAATAGTGGAAAACATTACAATTGAAATACAGCTGAATGCTGGATCCAGCTTGATAAAAATTCTTTCCAGACCTAGCAGAGATCTTGAGATTATCCATATGTATTCTGAAGACCTGTGGGAATTGAGTGAGTAGATGGTAAAAACTGATATTTTTGCAGTCTCTTACAAACAGCTGGGTGTTATGGTAATTCCACCAAGCTCAGAATTCTTAATGTAGCCTTTTATAGACTCAAAATTTAATTAAATCAAACATTTTTAATCACTTTGGAGTTTAAATTTTTTTATTGCTTAATAAAGATGGAAAAATTCACAAGCCCAAATTTGGTTGCATTAGCTGGGTGAATTCTTCAATCTGTTTAAAAGAAATGTTTACTGTCTATAGAGATTCTCAGTCATCGAGGTCATGGTTGTCCCAAAGGTGCTTTTTCAAGAGGCAACTGGACTTTGTGGTTTTTCTTTGAAGATGTTTCACTTCTCATCCAAGAACCTTTTTCAACTTTGACTGAACACAAATGTCTAGTTGCCTGCAAGGAATATAAATCCTTCCATTCTCCATCATCCAGTCAGAGCTGAAGAAGCTTCTTGGATGATAAGTGAAATATCTTCAAAGAAAAATCAGAAAATCCAGTTGCCTTTTGAAAAAGCAGCTTTTGGGACAGAAATATTTACTGAATGACTCCAGAGATATAACATATATATTGATAGGAACACTCATAATATTCCTGGACAAGGGGGAAATGACCAGCTGTGCTTCCACTTGTTTTCTAAATTTGTCCAGGTTCTATATTAGGCATGGGAAAATTATCATCATAGAGCTTTTTAATAGAGCTTTGTATTGTATAATAATACAATCTTTTTCTGGAAAAAGACTAAGATAATACAGTGATTTCTCAAAATATCTTATAGTCTTAAGAAAACCTTAATAAAGAATATATCCTTTAAAAGAAAAAAAAGAACTAAACTAAAATATGCAAGCTAATTTTAATAAATAATTTGTCTTGTCAAAGTTCACCTTTTATGCTGGATTGTTATTCTATGCAGCTTTTTCCAATATATGCTTGGAGCAGATGGCGACGATAGCTGCAATCCCCATGTTGGCTTTGTGAGACTTTTCAGTGTGTGTATGTGTTGGGGGGCTTTGTTAACTACTGTGTGGTTGATTTTATTTTAAAGAAAGAAGAGACTCTGCTAATATTAGAGTTGCTTTCACATGGAGTAGAAAGAATTCTATTTGAGCACTATATTCCCATACATTACAAAGCATTAAATCAAAGATAGGCAATCTATGATCCCAAGACCAGCAACAGGCTCTGCATTACTTTTCTTCTGCAGTCCCTGGGATCCAAATTGTCTGGAATTGATAACAACTTTTAGTACTGAACAAAAGCCACAGATACAGTGTTCTAGAAACTAGGTCTACTTGGTCTGAAATGGTCTCCTCCTTTGTAACAATGTCCCATCATTGCAGCCCTTCCCATTTCCCCTAAATATTTGAATTGCTCTAAAATGTTGCTCTATCTTGCAATAATTGCCATTCCTAGTGAGCTGCTTTCAAGGATCTCTTAAAGAAAGTGTGTAAATAATAAAAGGGTGAATTTTTTTTGTAACACACAGTAGAGTGATACTGGTTAAAATTATCATGGCTGCATTCACAGAAGATTAATTGTTGCGGTCTTTTTGTGGAATCTTAAATCAATCAGATAATTGTATAAAAACAAACATTATTTTGTTTTATTGCAATTAAAATAATTTCAAGCAAAACCACTTCTAATAATAGGAAGCACTATTGTTTGCTTTGGAAAACATCAATGTTTTATTTTCCATTGCTCAACAGCAACACGCTGTGTGAACATCCAGCTGTAGAATAAAGAGCACCAAGAAAACAATCAAAACTTAAATCTGAATTTCCTTTTATTCATTGGGAGCAGAAATATGATAATCAAGAACAGAGCGACCTGTGTTTCAACACAGCTTTCAGCTTTTCATCAAGGTTTGAAATTCTCAGTGTAGGAATACTCATTAGAAAGCCACATTAGCTATTTTTAATTCCATCTTTACCTCAACTTCCCACAGAGCTTTTGAGCTAGTTGCAGAAGTGGCTGATTGCCTCCCAGTAGTTCTCAGAAAAACATGTTGCTTCTTTCGATGTTCATCACAAGTAAGAAATTTCTCCTGCTCTGCATGGAACAACCGTACCACATCCCCCTGTGAGGACAATGAAAGATCAATCAATAGAAGTTTCAGTTGTGTTTTTGTGAAAAACCTAGTGATGAGGTGTACCTTTCAACTTACTCCTTTTAGAATATCATCCTTATTGTCACTCCATTTCATAAAAAGAACTATTTTCCAGCTTGTATTGCAATTCACTGAATTTACCTACAAAAATAGAATGCCACAGATAAAACAAGAATACAAAGACACACCATGATGCACAATTAATTGTCCCTCTTGACAATTCTGTGGAAAACTAAATGGCACATCAGTTATTTCTAACTCTCAAGAGCTCTTAACTTACCTCATTGCAGCCCGGGTTATCCACTAGTTGATGGCTACTGGCATGCAAAGGTTGGCCAGCATTAACAGGATTTAAGACTACTTTGTCCCCAATCACCACCTGTAAAACAAGGTTTCCATTTCATTTTCATTTACCTTTACAAAGGCAATATTTTATAAAGCTACTACTACTGGAACTGACTGCAAATTTATGTGGAAATGAACGTCATTAGATTTAGGGTATCAAAAGTATTAAGAAAATAAAGTAACATTTAAAGTAAAAGTAACATTAAGCATGACATTCAACCTTGTCTTGACATCTTCCGTGTGCTTTTATTCACATAAACCAAGATCATCTTTATAAAGTATCCTCAATAATCACACCATCTAAGATTAGGAAGGTTGGTGATTGGAGAGAAACTTTGAGGATGGTGATACACAGAGACTTTAGGGAATTCCCTCTCTAGCTTCAGTCTTTCTAATACTTTCAAGCATTGGCAAAGTTGAGTGTACTCTTTTTATTTTGATATACCACAATTTTTGGTATACATGAATTGAATGAGTTGCTGAAGAATGGCACAAATAAGTTATTTAAAATAAATTGAGTAAATTTAATAGGGAGAGTAATTAAATGCATTAAATAACAAATGAATAATGCTTGTGTCGCATTAGATAGCCATGGTAAACAGAAAGAACAGAAAGAGTTCTTTGGAGCTTTGTGGCTAATATGTATTGCAATAAATAAATGATCATGGATGGAAACTAAAATATCCAGCACAGTTCTTAAGTGAACAGAATGACATTATATTCACAATCATTCAAAATCTAAACCGTTATTATTCTACTCTTTAAAACTGTTTCTTGCCTTCAGAAGATTTGTTTCTATAATAATTTTCTTTCTCTCGTGCACAATTGTTTTATAGGAGGGCATGGAGAAGAAGGACTGCATTATATAAACAATGCATTTAATGAATTACAAGAAAGTATATGATGAAGAAAATGTTTAACATTTCATATTGCAAACCATTTTCCCTGGCAGTTCTGTCAACTTACACTATCTCCTATAGAACGCAGCTTGTAGAAGGGTTGTATATAAAACCAGGAACCTTCATTGCCAGCCTCGTCTAGTGTCACTCTCATAGCATTCTTCTCTAGCAGAGCTGGAAGTCTCTTATTTACTGTTAAATATTTGTTACTTTTTAAATGCAGAAGCTGGAAAGAAAGAAAAGCAACAACAAATTAAAATTGTTGTGCCTACTGCAATAATTATTCACAAGGCTGATGTTGTATGGTGGGAAATAAGGTAGGCAGACTCAGGCTGAACTAACAACTCTTCTTTATTTAGGTAAGTCAGAAGAGGGTTGCTGTGGCTGCTATTAGAAGCGGCAGGCCAGCAAGCAACAACGTGATGCCGTTTGACAGCCCTTTATATAGCCGGTTGTCAAACGGCATCAACCAATAGCAGCACTCCAGTTTCCCGCCGAAAGTGCGGGCCGGAGTGCAACCCTGGAACAAAGTCAGTACATAACACTAGGGTTCTAATCCTAGGTGGTATTCAGCAGGTTCTGACCAGTTCTGGAGAACCGGTAGCGGAAATTTTGAGCTGGGTCTTCTTTTGTTGCCCTGCACAGAACGGGGCTGGAAAGCAGGTTAGTGGGGTGGGGACGGAATGGGGATTTTACAGTAACTTTCTCCTGGAGTGGGGTGGGAATGGAGGTTTAACAGTATCCTAACCCTGGAGTAGATGGAGATTTAACAGTATCCTTCCCCTGCCATGCCCACCAAGCCGACGCCCACAGAACTGGTAGTAAAAAAAATTGAAACCCACCACTGGTTCCAATCAATAAAAACAAAAGGATTTATGTGTTTACAGCTATACCTGTGAATAACTGTTGGATATGGCAGAATTTCCAGATTCAACAACTTGAGCTGGTTGGATAGGAACAAATTCCCCGGTTTCCTCATCCAGCCGCAACTCGGCAAGAAAGGCCTTTTCTTGCTCTTTCTCAAGCTGCTCTTGTCTCTCACTTTCAAGCTTTTTCTGCTTCTCAAGTTCATATTCTTTCTTCCTTTGGCTGAAATCAAAAACTTCACGCCTTGCTCCAAGATCTATGTCCTGTCTCCAGAGAATGTCAATCAGAGTCACATCCTATATTGCAAGAGAGACAGAAAATAAAGGACATGAGGGCTTATCTGCATTTTAAATGTACTATTCAAAAAGAGTGGCCATTATATCCCATAATAAAAACATCCAGTGAGTATTTGATTACAAAACATGGAAATGTACCAATAAGAATAGTTACTTGTTAAAAGAAAACATTACTTGCACTAATTCTGAGCACTATTTGAAGTTAATGTAAAATATATGTACCGTAAGCACTTGTCCGTGTCCGTGATGGCAAACCTATGCCATTTGTGCTGGCACACGAGCGGCAGGTAAACTTACCTCACTGCGCATGTGTGCGCCTCACAGCTAATTTTTGGGCAATTTGAGGCCTTTTTCGGCCTCCCAAAAGCTTGAGGAAGGCTTCTGCAGGCTTCTACAAGCTTTGTAGGTCGAAATCTAGCCCCGTTTTGTCACTTCCGGTATTTTTGGAAAAAAACAGGAAGTGATGAAACGGGGCTAGATTTTGGTGCCCAAAAAGCCACCACTAGTCTACGTCATAAATAAGTATATCAGAGTCGAAAAAATATTCAAAAGCATGCACCAGCAACCATTAATAAGTACCTCAACATAGCATTACATAATGTTACATAGCAGAGGTCCCCAACCTCCAATCCATGAGCTGCTACCGGGCTGCAGCATGCCAGAAACCGGTCTGTGCAAACAAGTGAAGCCCCATCCATGGGATGCAGGCAGCATGCAAAACCATGCCACCTCCAGTTCACGGAAAAACCTCTCTTCACAGAACCAGTCCCTGGTGTCCAAAAGATTGGGAGCCACCATTATATACTGTATAATGTTCCAGAAACTTTTAATAAAATGTGAATGCTACTAATCTTGCCATATTTTTCTAAATGTCAGTAATTTTTCAAAATTGCCAAAACCACAGCTATGTAATACGTTTTTGATATTACTCATTACTATTGATAGGAATTACTGTGTATGTCTACTGTTATTCACCACTTGTTACATGAATAGATAAGTATTCTTTCCTTTAAAAAGATATTCAATATTTAGAAATCAACTTGATTAAGTTAATTCCAGTTTCTTCATTACTATTTTGTCTTAATAAAGGAATTGGCCAGCCAAGGATATTGAATACTTATAAATTAAGGCAGTGGTGGTGAACCTATGGCACATGTGCCACAGATGGCATGCAGAATCCTCTCTGTGGGTACGTGTGGCATTGTCCCAGCTCCGCTCTGCCATGCATGCACTCGTGCCTCTCGCCAGACAGCTGGTCTTTGGATCTCTGCCACATGTGTGGGGGAGGGACAGGGTGCATGCGCATGTGGGGGGGCACATGTGTGGGGAGTGAGCATGCGCAGGAGCGCACACATGTTGCATTTTGGGGGGGTGCCCACGCTTTGGGCACTTGGTGCCAAAAAGGTTCGCCATCACTGGATTAAGGCAAATCTCCCTTAAAGGCACAGGTGTCAAACTCATGGTGTTACGTTGCCGTCAAATGACATTTAGTGACGCTTTTTCCATTCGTGAAGCTGGGGTGGGTGTGGCTTGCACATAACGCATCTGCCCATGGGCCGCTAGTTTGACACCCCTGCTTTAAGGATACTTCAAAAAGTTACAACGGTAAAGGATACCAGATATTGCAAGCTCAGTTATTTTATAAAAAACAAATCTAGGGAAAAATCCAGGAGAAAAATTATTCTGCTAGGTCACAACAATATTTTATTGTTCAGCCATAAATTCATACTCTAATATCAAATCTTTGAATAAAGCCTTCATTGCAAAATAACTAAAAACAAACGTAGCTCATATGTTCTTATCATCCCTTATAACAGGGGTATCACACTCAATTTCATTGAGGGCCTCATCAGGGTTGTGTTTGACCTCGGGGTGGGCCAGGTGGGCATGGCCAGCTCAACATCACTCATGCTGAGAACACCTGTGGTGGCCCAGATGGGGTTGGAGTCATTCATTGTCTCCAGCTTTGTTTTCGGCTGTGACGGCCTCCTGCAGCCCTCTGCCAATGAAAACGGAGCTCCATTTTCACTGGCAGAGGCACTATGGGCTGGTCCTTTGCTGTTTCCATGGCAACCCCACAGGCCAGATCTAAGCACCCAATGGGACGGATGCAACCCACAGGCTTATAGTTTGACACTACTGCCTTACATTTATCTCAATCAGAACTACTGCACATATTTCCACACAGCTCCACTTGCACTGCTTTTTTCAACAAGGAGGTTGTTTTATATGTAATATTTATATTCTGACCACATATATATTGCTCTAAGATATGGATCCTTGAAAGCTGTTTGTTTTTTATAGGGTTCAACTAGGGGTTGGAATAGAAAAACTCCATGGTCCCTTCCAACTTTATTATTCTATGTTCAAAGATAATTATCTCCTTCTAGGCAATACAACTAGTACTCAGATAATACATGTGGTATATCCTCAATCTCTGGTAAACCACAAATAAATATACGGTAGGTAGTGAACCCAATTAAACCTTTCAGATTAACCACTGTATCTAACTGTTGCAATCTTGCATAGATAAACATCCATCTAAGATACTTGGGCTTTTTGTAATTGAATATTTTTCGTTTTGAAAATTATATTTGTAGTGGGGTCATCCATTTAAGCATTTCAGCCTTGCTGAGAGTAGCCACTATATCTCTCTGAGTTTCTATGCCAGAGATTCCTTGTACAATAATTTTCTTAACTTATTATCCAGGTACTGCTATACAAGAAGCAGGAAGCCCACAGCTCCTAATGTAATGTGTAACTTATACTATCCAGGAGGATTCTAATTGAAGTATAGTTTGTCCTATCAACTACAATTTTGTGAATCTATCGATTTTTATTTAGAAATTTTCTACCAATAAAGATGATTTCTCCCCCCCCCAATTTCTTATTCATACAAAGACCTATTCCATTTCTCAAATTTCTTTTTTTTTTAAATAAA
>JANHFN010001579.1:68229-81962 GCA_032468175.1 Toxicocalamus goodenoughensis | reverse complement strand
AGCTTATTTGCAAGGGATGATACTCCAACTTCATTAAAACGGAAGATCTCCTGATGATTAAAATTGATTGCATTGACTTTCGAAAGAAAAACGAAAGTGGGAAAATAATCACTAAACTGGCAGAACAGCTTCTTCCAGAAGCAGCAAGGAACACAGCTTTACCAAATAAGGCAAGTAAAAGCAAAATGCCACAAAGAAGCAGGCCTCACTGCGGTTGAGTTTCATGTGTATATGTTTTAAAGATCAGACAGCTGGATAAAAGAACATGTCCTTATACCAGTATTATTAGAGGCAGGATGCAGATGGAAAGAACAAATGTTTAGAAACCACGAGGAAAGGAAAATCTCCCCCAAAGGGAACTTAACAGACATTTAACCCGGACTTCATAAAATTGCAAATATTTTTAAATGCAGAAGAAATATTACAGATTGTAGTTAAACCATCAATTCAGTGTCCTGTTCAGTGCGATAATGAAAATGTAATATTTCCTTGTATGAGATATAAATATCCGCTTGATTAGCAGCTAAGTTTAAAATGCATAGTGCGTCCTGAGGTGATATACAGAACATTAGGTGCTTTAACACTCCTCCACTGAATACTTGTCATTTTCATGATTACACTTAAATAAAAAGTGCTCTTGACATAAATGTGTGTTTCAAAACAGCATTTATTTTATTTTAGGAGAAACTTTTGAGGAAATTCCCCTACTTTCTAATTCAGGTATGCACAGGTTGTATCAAACGTCAACTCATCCCAGCAGTTTGGGGATTACAAAATTGGTAGCTGGATTCCAATAGTTAAATTTCATGGATCTTGGGGGAAGGGAAGAGTGCTGCCTATGATCTTTGCCACTGCCCTTTAGGTTTTATTTAAAAATGCTCCTATTTTACTATTTTCCTCCATAATTGTGTGCCATATTCATAATGTTAAACAGCTAGTAGTAAGTTTAGCTAGAGCTATGAGTATCTCAGACTCTAAACTTCATACTTGCTGAACTACTTTCTACTTGGATACATTCAAATCAAAAGTGTATTACAAATCAAAGAATTATAATGGATGGAAGGAGAGAAAAATGAGAGAATGAATAGGGCTCCATAGTTCAATCTAAGCTACATATATTTTCCTCTATTGGAATATTAACCATAAAATCCCCCAACCCAAGAGTCACTTGTGGAATAAAAGTGAGCAGAAATAAAACAATTAGAAAGGAATTTGTCTGAACAGAAATATAAAGTTGGCTTTAGTAGATATTAGATGTCTATTCATGAATTTTCCATGTTCTCAAGAGATAATACTGCCACTCTTATTTTTGAAGTGTCCATCTATCCATCTGTTTTTCTGTTCTTTTCTGTTCTTGGCACTACATGGTAAACCTGAAAAAAACTTAAACCTTAAAGCCATTCTTGGCCATTAGAAACTATAAAAAAGAAAACACAATTTATTTATGATATGTTTGCCTATACCTTTTTGGAATAACTTCAGATGTTCACTTTGCTTTGATTTATACTGAAACCTTTACAAATGGATACCTTCATTTTTTTTAAATATTTAACATTGAAAACATATTTTTGGATTGAGATTACATTCAGCCTTTTCCAAGGTGCTTTCTAAATTGTAAACCAAACTGCAAAAAGAATGTACACCAAGATCTATAACAAGTCATACTAGGCAGATTCTAGTTTTCCTGATTTTCTTTAAATTGCTATAAATTATTACTCATATCTCCAAAGCTATGCATTAACAATTCCTGTAGTACACTAGGAAGTTTCACATGCACATTCCAAGCACATTCAGATGAAAACAAAAGTACAAGTACCCTTTTTCCCAAGTGGAATGACGTGGTTTTTCTCATCTCCAACTCTTGGAATGTCAATGAAACAACATCTTATTCCATAAAAGAACAAAGTGAAACCACAAGATATGACATTCCACGACCATTAGAGGTATATTATTAGAACTGTCTCTTCCATTAGTGTACTACAGCAATATAAAAGCTGCTTCCTTTTTGTCTGTACTTTTGACATAATATTAGGCAAATACACCACAACAGGGGAAAATGCCAGTGCAATCCTATACTCTCATATATTCTGTTGAGATAAATGGGAGTACTCTAAGTGGTGACAGGATTGCTACATGAATAAATTAAATAAATACACATGTAAGTGTAGTGGTTGGATTGACACTGATGAGATGCAATTCAAATCCACCTTCAGCTATAGTCATTCATTCAGCCCATCCCATCCTACAAAGTTGTGGTTTGGCAAAAAATAAAATAAAGAAGGGAGTGATATGTACATTGCCTTGATCGCCTGGAGAAAAGGATTATAATAAGGAAACAATAAAATAAAATAAATATGTGAGCAATGGGGAAAAGAACAGAAGGAATACAGGAAATAGAAATCATTGTATTGGCTATAAGACTACTGTACTTCTTTTCTTGATTTAAGTATTTTGGCAAATTGTCAAGGTCCTTCTGCTTTAGAAGCAATTTGCCACCATTCTGGATTAGTAGTGACTATAATATATTGTTGCCCAAGCTATCTTGCCAATTTCTGTTCTGTACCACAGAATTTTTTTTTAACATTAACAGAATATTAAAATGCCACCATCTGATATTAGGCCTCCTACAGAGAACATTTAAAACTGTCCCTCCCAAGTTCTGTAAAGAGAAAAATCTCAGAAGGCCAGAATTTGACTTATTACTACATCCGTCTGCAAAAAATGGTTCATCTTTCAGCTTCAGCAAAAAAAATTATATAAAACATACATCTTTCCTTTAAATTTAATCACCTCCAAATGTTGATTGGGAGAAACAGGCTTCAAGGTAGACAGGTTGATTTACTGTTTGCCTACACAATCTCTGTAAGAGAAATTGGGTGCAAAAGAAAACAGACTATGGCAAAATATTAGAAAGGTACAAATTATGGGAGAAAGCAATAAACGTCTGGGTTTGTTTTTCCTGCTGAAGTACTACTGAGGTGTAGTTCCATCTGAACTGCAAGTAGGAATTGTAAAATGCTCAAAGGGTATTTATATTATTATATTCATGAATGTTCTGTCTTTAATTAACCAGTTTATTTATTTATTTTGCAGAGGTATAGACTCAACAATCCAATGAAATTCTATCTCTGAAGCTAACCAGCCTGATCTAAGCTATTGTAGACAGGAAACTTATATCAAAATCTTCACGTGCTGGACTCCTTTTGACATACTTCCTTTTTTTTTTTTACCAACTTTAGCTTTTACCAACTTTAAATCTTTCCCATAGACAAGCATGAAATTTCCATTAGACATTACAGCTAGAGACATAGAATGCCATTTTAAAAGGTAAAAGTTTCCACTGCCAGTCAGGACCGACTCTAGGGAGTGGTGCACATCTCTGATTCACATCTGAAGAGCCAGCACTGTCTGAAAATGATTCCGTGGTCAGTTGGCCAGCATGATTATGCACCAAGGAGCACAAAACACTGTTACCTTCCCACAGAAGTGATACCTATTTATTTACTCGCACTTGCATGTTTTCGAACTTCTAGGTTGGCAGGAGCTGGGGCAAGTAACGGGAGTTCACCCCAGCATGCAGTACTTGGGTCTTGAACTATCAACCTTCCAATCGACAAGTCCAATGTCTTAATTGCTTGGATGCTATGCCCAGAATGCCATTAGAAATAAGTAAAAGCCTCTGATTTTAAATATAAAACAATTTAAAGCAGTTAGTAATGGGGTATTCTCTTTTTACCATTTGATGATCTCCCACATTACTAACACACCAGCTTCACATTAAATATTTATGAACAGAACATAAAGGAACATATTTATGAAATTGGGGTAAAAATATAAGATCAATCCAAGCACCACACCAAATTTATTAGCCTTGTTTTAAGTAATGTGCATACTTATGCATACTTTACATTGTATTATCCTTTTCATGTTCTCTTTAACTTCACTATTCTTTCAGTACCATGAATTAGATTCAAACCATTGGGTTATCTGAGGTGGCCCACAATAGTCCTTCAATCTCCATGTCCTCAAATTCACTGCTTTTGTAAACGTTTCCTCCAAATACTATAAATGCTTCTTCATTTGCCCTTCTCCTCCTCCTTCTCTATAAGCTCTTCACTGATCTTCCCAATCTGATGGCTGTTCCCATCATCTCTGTACTCAACTACTTTCCAATAATTTCCAGGCTGTCTTCCCTTGCAAGCCTCCCAAACTTTACCCAAACTCTATCTGATCAGAGGCTTATTCCATATAGTTATTCCATTGAGGGGACCTTGGTGATAACACTGATGATGTACCTAATTTGGGAAATGAAATGCCTGCAAGAAAATAACCAAGCTCAGAAACCATAAATGACCCCTCATGTCAACTCTGAGCTACAAATATTCTTCTTTATCAATTACTCCATCCCATAGAGCAGGGGTGTCAAACTCACATCATCACAGCGGTGTCAAGTGATGTAACGGGACTTTTTCCCCCTTCCCTAAATCGTGCTGGCCAAATTTTTTCCCCTTTGCTAAACCAGCATGTGGCACATCTGGACCATGGGCTGTGACTGACACCCCTACCATAGAGTCACATGCACGTGGGGATGAGGAGTCAGCTGCAACCATTTTATAAGCAGAGATGGCTATGATACTAATATAGAGCCAGATGCGTCACGCACTGGCCACACTCACGCCTGTTTTAGCGAAGGGGGAAAAATCCTGATACGTCACGTGACATCGTCATGAGGACATGAGTTTGACATCCCTGCCCCAATAGCTCCTTCTACTAATTAAAAACTCTGTACTAGTTAACAAAATTTCTTTTTGTTATTCTTCCTTTTTTTTTCCAAAACAAAAGTGCAGCATTCTTCCTTATTATTAAGGAGAGCTATGTCAGTGTGTTACTTTTCAATGTTATAGCAACTCTTATTGATGAATTGGAAAAAGCATTTCTTCTTTGGTTTTGAAATTTCTTACATTTCTTCATGAAGCGGAAAGTAAAAGCAACCCCACCCACATTCTGAATGAGATTCCCAACACGTTACAAAAAACAACAACAGTTGAGTACAGCCCTCGAGTAAATAAAAGTTGCACACCCATGATGAAATAAAAGGAATGGATTCAGTAGGAGCATCAAAAATAATATACCAACCAGATTTAAATCAAATGCTAAACCATAAACCAGAGCCTCTAAGCCACAATAGTTGACTTCACATATTGACCTAATATATTATGCTCTCCTACTTAAACTGCTATTTATTTTTATTAATTCTGTCCTGTCTGTTTATGCAGGTAGAACCTTTCTCCAAATCATTGTGACAGAGATCAGCCTTTTGTTTCCTCCTCATTCCAGATTTGTTTAGTCAGGTTCATGTACTTCAAAATGCTCTTTTGGTATACAGGTAGTCCTCAAGTTATGACCACAACTGAGCCCAACATTTCTGTTGTTAAGTGAGACATTTTTAAACCATTTTACAACTTTTCTTGCCACAGTTGTTAAGTGAATCTCTGCAGTTGATAAGTTAGTAACCCGGTTGTTAAGTGAACCAGGCTTCCCCATTGATTTTGCTTGTGAGAAGGTCACAAAAGAGGATCACATGACCCTGGGACACTGCAATCATTAAAATATGAACTAATTTCCAAACAATTCAATTTTGATCACATGATCATGGGGATGCTGCAAAGGTCTTGACTGTGAAAAATGGTCGTAAGTCACTTTTTTCAGTGCCGTTGTAACTTTGAACACTCACTAAACAAACTGTTGTAAATCAAGGACTGCCTATATTGGGAAGAATGGCGTATGCTAGAATTCCTTGTATATTAATTTGGAAACACTGCTCCAGCAACAGTAAATATCTTCATATCAGAAGAAGCAAATGTCTTAATTTGTGGGACAATAAAATAAAATAAAACCCAATAGGTACTTGTAATATAGAGGTTTTCTTCCATATACATCCATTCTGAATTACTAGCAGACATTCAATTATTTTATAATATCTGGCATTCAATATGTCCAAGTTCATTGTATTATGTTTATTAATGTGTACACACACACACACACACACACATACTTAGGAAGAAAATGAAAAACACACAACCAGTTTTATAAAGTAGACAGTTGGAAGACAAAAAAAAAACTTTCTCAATAATATTGCTCATTTCACCTGTACTGTCTTTCCTTCACTATACCTTATCGTCTTTTATTTTAGCTTTTAGATAACAAAACATTATGGCCTTATCAAGGTACATCCTGGCTACAAAGCAGTCTTTGTTCTCTGACAAATGCTATATCTAAAAAGCTGTAATACTGGGTACCTCGCCATCCTTAACTTTTAATTGAAACAATGTACAAAAGAAACACAAAGTTACTGATCCAGCCAAAATTATGTTGACAGTAAATATAGAACTAAGAGGCCCTGCCACCCAAAATATGAATAGGGTGTTTTTTATATTCGCAAAAGTTACAGATCACAAGATTATATAGCTTACATTTAACATCACAATTGGAAGAAAAACACAGTATATTGTCACATATTGAACAGAAAATACCAACCTCTTCAGGGAAAAAAAAAAGATTACAATGCCCCCCAAACCTAGAAAATCTCAGTGAAATAATACAAGGATTCAGTCAACCGAATAGTACATTCTGTTTAGAGCAGAAACTAGAAGACTGTTTACTGAAAGCAGAATCTTTCTTTAAAATGGAGAAGTGATATAAGTTCATTTTTGAAGATACTGAAACTCAAAGAGTAACCATTAGTATACTTTGGGAACTGGATTATCTGGATAAAAAATAAGCCACTTTTTATCGTTTAAAATATATTTAAAAAATATGTTTCTGTGCTGAATCTTAGCTCTAGATTTGTTTTTTATCTGCCTAACTTCTGTATAAAAGCTCTCCATCTTCAAAGAGATGACAGAATCACTCTGTGGTTTCCTGGGCTCAGTGAAATCCATCAATCCTGGCACATGTCACCTTGACAGCTCTTACAGAGGACAGTGGGACAATTGCTGGCACAGAGGAACTGGATAGGCTGGTTTTGATGGGTAGCATAACAAAACCACTGAGACTGGCAATGTCAAGGGCAGAAAACAAGGGCTGAAGCACTCTCCTGCATAGATATATTAATGGAGTTACAATCTACATACAAAGAAGCTCACTGGTTTATTTGTGAAGTCTCCAGGAAAGAGCACGTTAGCAACGCATTGCTTTGGTACGACAGGACAGGACAGAACAGTACAGAGTTGGGAGGGACCTTGGAGGTCTTCTAGTCCAACTCCTTACTCAGGCAGGAAACCCTGTACCATTTCAGACAAAAGGTTATCCAATCTTTTCTTTAAAACTTCCAATGTTGGAGCACCCACAATTTCTGAAGGCAAGCCATACCACTGATTAATTGTTCTAACTGTCAGGAGATTTCTCCTTAGTTCTAGTTTGTTATAGTTTATAGTTTATAATTATAGATTATAGTTCAGATCTGAAATGAAGACTCTGCCATGATTTGCATCATACACAAGTAAACAAATTCTCTTAACACCACGTAGGTGTGTCTGAGTCAGGGATGTCTGCAGAAGATTGTTCATAAAAAGTCATAAAAATGGCAGCCACCAATGGTGCAGCTGAACTTCCCATTGCACAATCGTGGCTTCCATCTTTATTTTTTTTATCATAGTTTGTGGACATTCCTGGCAGGAATCCTTATATATTTAACCGTGACACTGACAAACCAGAGAAGCACTAAATTGTTCTTCTACAGCACTTGGCCCATGAAAGCAAAGCTCATGATGACACCATCCAAAGGTGGATCATTTGTATTATCATCATGGAAAAACGAGGCTGTGTTTTGGCACACTTTTTCTGAACTTACTTCAGACTTGTTCGATGTGTAATCCACAATTTCATATTCTTCAGTTATCTCTCGACTCAGTTAAAACTGATTTTTACAAGACATTAATTACAAACAGATTTCACACCCCATGTCATGCCCCTGGTGGAGTCTTACTCTGAGGAAGAGGAGGAACAGCCAACAGGGAGTGCGAGTGTGGCTCCAGAGGTGGTGGAGGAGGCTCGAGAAGGGCAGAGGCCGGCTGAGCAGTCAGAGGTGAATCCAGGCCCATCCGCTATCCATCCTAGGTCACACAGGGAAAAGCGAGGTCTACTCAAGAGGAGCTTATCATGATCCTCCTCATGGCTTGCAGGTGGGAGCTATGTATATAAGTTTGCAACTGCGCAGTTAGAATTGCTGAAGTCAATTAGTGTTCACCTTGAAAGAGGCTTATCTTTGCTGGCGTTCTTCCCATGGACTTTTCTCGGTTATTTTCCTGGAGTTTATAATTAGTTATCTCGGCTTGCTTCAGAACTCTCATCAATGCGGTTTGTTTTGGTTTTCTGTTTGCCTCATTATTTACTTTTGTGACTTTAAACTGTGCCTAATAAAACAGTGAAATTAAGTTGAAGGCTTTACCAGACTTTAATATATGTTTTGGGGTTTGGGTTATTTTGAGAGACTACGGGTCATCACAATCATAAATGTGAAAAAGGGTCATAAGTGACTTTTTTCAGTGCTGTTGTACCTTTGAACAGTCACTAAGTGAACTGTTGTAAGTTGAGGACTACCCGTACAAATTTCCTGTTGTCTCTTACAGTCTGAGAAGTTTGGAGGGAAGGTCCATTCTTTCTGTGCCTATTATGGAGCTTCAGCATACCTGGTGTATCTTATTTAATCATTATCTAGGCCAGGGGTGCCAAACTCAAGGCTCAAGGGATTGCTTAGATCTGGCCTGCAGGGTCGCCCTGAAAACAGCAAAGGACGCCAACGACACAAGTGTTGTCAAGCTGGCCATGCCCATCCTGTCTACGCCCACTCCAGCCCTCCGAGGTCAAATACAACCCTCTATGCAGCCCTCAATAAAATCAAATTTGACACCCCTGATCTGGGCATTCCTTCATCCCTTTTCTCAAGGTCTTTCTCACATACCTTGTCTGCTGCATGAATTATTCATTACTAACTCTTCCCTTTCATCAATAACCCCTTTATTGCACTACAAGCTGTAATCATTACTGATGGGGAGGTAGAATGAGATAATAAGAGAGACAATAATTACCTTTTGTTTCCAGCTCTGGGAAAACCTGAAGTCTATTCCTCATGTGATTTACTGTTTGCACTTTGAAGACGACAGGGACAGGATGAGGTCCCAAAGTATTCCATGTTTCTTCAGGTGCTTTCTCCCCAACATTATTCCACACAACGATCACTTTTTGCAGATGAGGCATGGCTTGATAGTGATTTAAAAGCTTCAAGAGTAAGTCTGTTCTATTGTATGTCTGCATAATAAGAGTAAATGAATCTGAAGCCAGCGGGCTTTGGGATTTTCTCTCCCTTCGCAGAGTGAGCATTTTATCTTCCTTAATATTAGGTAGTAAAGCTGTTAATGCACCTGCCACCAGAAGCAGCAAAAAAATCACTATAGAAGAAAAGTGGAGTAGCCGGATACCCATAATTCTTCCAGGGAGCTTGCAGGTATGGTAAAACCTTAAGTATTTTAAAAAAACAGGTGAAAGTTAGTCAATCATTCATGATCATACAATGCTACATACAAAATTAACACTAACACAAACTAAGCATTTTCTTTAAGTTGGCTGCTTGAAATTTAGGAAATGAAAGCAAAGCATTCCATCTTGCCATATCCAAAATATAATCTAACAACTGCACAATTCTTCAACTTGAGTTGGACTGTTTTAGTTGGACTTCATGACATTAATCATGCTTGTAGATGACCTTCAGCCACCTGAGATGAACGGTTCTCCTGATCTTTTGGTGGCTTACTAATAGCATACTCACTTTCTCACATTTGAGCACATTATTGGTCATGAGTAGTCATCAAGACTGAGATTCCTCCCAACCAAGATAACTTCAACTTAGTCTAATGACCTGCATACCATATCCAGTAATAAAACAATAAACCAAGAATAGGTCAATCTGCACATTTATTTATTAAATATATACTGAATCATTCTCCTTATACGCCAATATGCCTTGCAATAACTTGAATGAAAATATAAAAAAATAGAAGATGGCATTAAAATCAACTAATATTTTAAAGGATTTGTGAAATTAATACAGCCATGCTATTTTCTAAATATTCAGAGAGTAAGAGCATTCCATTATCTGGGAACCACAGGAAAGCCCCTCTCCCATATATCAAGTGTTCACACTTTAGTCACTGACATATATTCAAAACTCTCTCTGTTACCGGTCTATGTTATCAGGCACATTCATAGCAGGAGAGGTGTTCACTCTTACGTCTAAGTTGTTTATCAAATACAGATAATCAGAGTTGGAAGGGACCTTGTAGGTCGTCTAGTCAGATTTTTAACAATCAACACTAACATCTTAAGTTGTGTACAACAGATAATGGGTAGATTGGGCACGTGCAGATTCTTTAATATAAGTATATGATACCTGAACTTTTGCATTTTTTACACCTATTTTAATTTCCAGACACTTTTCCAGCTCACTGCAATAGTCACAATAGATTGCAACTAAAACAAGGATGACTGTCACCAAATCCAAGGAGCTTAGAAAGAGTTGTAATTAATGTATCACTTGATAGTTATGTAAACACACTCCTGGTCATAACCATCCCCTACATATTTAATTATAGCTGGGAATGAAACAGAGTATTCTCAAACAGTAGATAAGCTCCTTCTATGAGAGCACAGCTCCACCTAAAGTAGACTTTGCTTCAGTTCTGCAGTTCTACTTTCCTCCTTATTAATAATAGCATCTTCTTCTTGCCTGAGTTTAATTTCAGCTTGGTTTCTCTTATCACATTGTGCTGAACACACATCCATAATCAAGATCAGATAAAGATCCAAAGTAATGACTGCACTGATAATGTCAACTTCCTGGGCCCTGGATCTGGTCCACAGACCACAGGGGGCAAAAGTTATTGCTGACAAGAGACAAAAAAATTCTCAAGAATAGTCAGCAAGACATCGAGATCCATCTGGAACATGAATTGGACCATTTTAAGCAATCATTCAATTTTACAGTCTACAACTGACCAAAGATGACCTAGTTAGATTTGGGGACTACTTCATAAATTTATTCCCACCAGTATATTCCTGGAATGGTTCTGAAATAGTGGAGCAGAAATTGCATTAAATCATGGAAATTCAATATAGATGCTGGAAGGACACTATTATTTATGTGGGCTGTTCATCATTACTATGTTTGGATTCTATAGATTCCCAGCCCCTTATAGGTAGTCCTCAACTTACAACTCTTAACTGGCAACTAACCTTCATTTACAATTTTGGTCATAAATTGCCAGTCACCATGTAAACAGAACTGATTTTACAACCATTTTTGTAGCAGTCATTATGTGAACTTTACGTGAACCCAATACTCACTATGGCCTGGTTTTTGTCAGAAACCGGAAGTAAATGTCAGTTTCAGAGGGGATAAAAATAAATGATTTTTTAAAAAATAAATAAAAAAAATAATTTTTTATTATTTTTATCAAATTTATTTTAATAAAATGCTTTTGGAGTAAAAATCTATCTAAAATTTTTCTACTTAAAATACATTAATACTTTAGTCTATTCAGCATGAAATGGAGTTTAGGTATGTAGCATAGGGCTGTATATTCTGCAAAATTTAAAACTCATTCAATGAATCCAAGCTCTGCAAGCTAAATAGGAAACCTTCATTTTATTTGCAAATAATAATATTAAAAATTTTAACTACCAGCAAGAATGAGTCCTTACATTTAAAGAGTACCTGTCATTTCAGATCCATCACAGCAGTATCTGTTAGCGGGCATCCACTCACCTGCTGCCCGCTACGTCCTTCACCTTGTTGTGTCACTGCGGCATCACCAACCATCCCATTAAAGTGAATGGGACTTTAGAGTCAACAGCGGGTCAGAGGAGAAGCCGTTGCAGGACAGAGATGACAGTTGCTCTTTAAAAATTATGATTTAAATCAAATTGATTTAAATCAAGGCTTTTTACTAGTGATTAAAATTGTGATTTAAATTGACTTGATTTAAATCAAATCTACCCAGGTCAGTTTCTGGCAAAAATGTCACAAAGAGCACAAAGAGGCACTACAAATAAATGTAAATGCAGGCTGGTTGCCAAGCACCCAAAATGTGATAATGTACCAGGGTATAATTCCCATTTTCTGGGTCCCTTGTAACATTGAATGGTCACTAAGCAACCAATCGTAAGTTGACGACTATCTGTACATCATTCAGTCTATTATTTCAGAACAGGCATTCTTGATATCAATGAGGAAATAACACAAAACTGGCAAAGGGCTATTCATTACAGTGCTAGAAAAACTAGCCTTTGGCACATAATACTTTAAGTAATAGGTACACTTTTATGTCCCAAACCATTTGGATTACTTCATCAAGGAGAGCTATTCAAGGAAGATGTAAGAATTTATATTTAGATAGCTTACTGAGGAAGGTCCAAGGTGATTCAAGAGTACATAATGGGTGCATATGAATTAACAGATACATAATACTTTCATCTGAATAAATATGTGCTGAGTGAGGAATAGCAGGATGCTATTTTCAGAGCAGGAACAACTTACATAAAATTATATGCAAAAAAGATTTATGTGACAATACACTGCAACATTTGGGGGGAGATGTATGCATAATTATAGAATGTTATAATCTAGATTAAATAATAGTGGGACTAACATCGAAAAGGGGCTGCTCAGGGTTCAGGTGCTCACTTCAAATCAAAGGAGAAGTTTAAAAGAAATTTTGAGGTAATCTAATAATTAGATTATCAGATTAGGCAAAGAGATCTAGATTCAAACCCTCACTTGAGTTATGATGCTTATTTGGTTACTTTTGCTCAAGCCCTATCTCTACCAACATCTGTGATGGAGAGCTAATGCATGCTGCTAATGCATGAACCACATCAAGATGGTATATAGATATAATAAATGAAGTCCAATGAATAAAGCAAGGCCTCCATCAAACAGCAAGCCAAGAAAACAGGCTGAGGATGGGACCGTTAAAGAGCAAAATCCAGAGAAATGAAAAGCTAAACCAAAAAGAAAATGGAGAAAAAATGCTTGTGTTCATAAGCAGAGATAGACAGTGCTGTTGAGGTAGGAACCACTTAGAATTCTGAAAGCAACCAGCAGGTGTTCTTATAAAATGGCTACCATGGTTTACGGATTGCAAAACATCCATTCATCAGATGGTGAACTGCTTTTTGCCATCACAGTGGGATCCTTACTGTGGCTAAAGAAGTCTTATAGAAGAAACTGGTGATCTGCACAATGCCAGCTTCTGTACTGTTGTTAGAAACATGTTTTGCTTTTATCAATGTAAAATGTAATACAAGGGAGGAAAGGAGGGAGGAAGCCAAAGTTGTTAAAAAGAAAACAAAAGCAATCTAGAAAGAAAGGAAAACAAATATAAAGGTAAAGGTTTTCCCTTTCTGGTCGAGTCCAACTCTTGGGGTGGTGCTCATCTCCATTATTAATTGGAGTGTTGTCCAAAAACATTTTTCCCCCCCCTAAATTTTATTGGTTTTCAAAAACAAACATAAACGAACAAAACATAAAACATAAAAATGTAAAACATCTTTTTTTTTGAAAGCAGCTTGAGTCTGAATTACTTGTCTTCTTACAGACATAAATTCAAATTCATACTTCTTTTTATATAACAATTCATATCTTATCACCATTCTATATTTTCTATTTAGCTTCTCTC
>JANHFN010001579.1:50467-61435 GCA_032468175.1 Toxicocalamus goodenoughensis | reverse complement strand
TGAAGAGAGTTGGTCCTAGAACACTGCCTTGGGGGACACCACTGTTGACAGGTACAGAATTGGATAGGACCAAAGTTGGTTAGCTTACTGGTCCCTATGTGAGAAACATTCATGACCAAATAGGCCAGGCTGATCCTTAAAGAACACTGTTTATTTCTTCTCTACACTGGGAAAAAAAATCACTTATTGTTGTTCTATTTTTAATCAGTTAACAGTCCATCAACATAACAGCCCACTTAATCCATGGCAGCTAACTTTATTCCAGAGCCTTTGATAATAAACTTGTCAAAGGCTTTTTGAAAATCTAACTATAATATGTCAACAGAATCATCTCCATATATATGCCGGCTGACATTCTGAAACAGCTTTCTAAAGTTGATGAGACCAGAACTGACCTTTGCAGAATCAATGCTAATGTATCATATTGATATATATCAATATGTATCAATGCTAATGTATCTATGATATTGATATATATTTTTCTTTTACTATCATTTCTGTCCATTTATTTAGAAGATACATTATTCTGCCTGGTTTATCATTTTCCAGATCCTCCCTGGATTTGTAGTCTCATTCCCAGTGCTCTGGCACAGAATTTTTGGGTGCACCATTGTATTGTTTGTTTGTTTGTTTGTTTGTTTGTTTGTTTGTTTCTTTCTTTCTTTCTTTCTTTTTCTTTCTTTCTCTTTCTTACTTTTTCTTTCTTTCACTTTTTCTTTCTCTCTCTCTCTCTTTCCTTCCTTCCTTCCTTTCCCTTTCTTTCCTTTCTATACCCACGCATCTCAGTAAATGACTCCAGGCAGCTTATACATCGATGATCCACAGACATTATTAGCTCCAATGCCCCAGCTTTCCTAGCTACTCCATCATTTATGTTCTTATTTATGTCCTTTTCAAATGTTGAGGACACAGGCCATTTTCACTGACTGACACGACCACTCATTAACCCACTTCTGATATTAATCATACCTCCTATAGGATATCCTATAACATTTATATCCTTTTACCTGAGATACTGCCCAGTACCTGCCAGTTTTCCCTCTAGGGATCAGTTTAAAAGCTGCTATTAAATGTGAAAATGTGCCTCTTTTTAACAAGTTCAGCTTGTCCCAAGTATCCATCAGATCTAAACTTTTTCATCTGGCATCATTATTATATTCACATTGTAAGGATGCTGATATTCAACCTATCTAGCTGGCCCTATCTAAGCATGACAAGGTAGCATTTCTGAAAATGCTACCTTAACAGTCTGTCACAGTGTGATGGGATTCTTTTCAAACTGGAGGCATATTTTGCTCTGAAAAAGGTGGAAATTGATAAAGAAAAACATGATGATGGAGGCTTTTATGCTTTTTATTTTACTATTTACAGGGAGACCTGTTTACAAGTAATTCACAACATATCCTGATGTCCACCTAGTCCTAGACATGACATGTCCCTTTAGCTCTCCTACTAGCTGTTTTGTTTTTAATCTCCCTTTTTACTCAAAAACAACAACACCCTTTCCCATTTCAATCCTGGACTTTTGATGTGTGATTAGCATGGTTTGACCTTATCTTGGAACTGTTCAGCTTAACCCTACTGCTTCCCTGTTGGGGAATAACATCTCCCATGATCTTTTGCCCAGTTCTTTCCCAGAGACCAGGATTTTACCACCAACAGCAGATCTCCTTTTTGGGTGAAGCTGCCACCTGCAGCCAGCCAGGTTCCTCCTTTTTTCCTGGGTCTTTGGTAGAGCTACGGTTCCTCTGGGTCCCCATTTCCCTCCTTCCAGCAAGCCACCCACTTAGACAACAAACAATAGCAATAGCACTTAGACTTATATAAAAAGCTTGACAGTGCTTTGCAGACCTCTCTAAGTGGCTTATAGAATCAGCATATTGCCCCCAACAATCTGGGTCCTCATTTTACCCACCTCAGGAAGGCTGAATCAACCTTAAGCTTGGTGAGATTCAACTGCCAAACAGCAGGCAGCCAGCAGTACTGCACTCTAACCACTGCACCGCCATGGCTCTCCACAGCAACTATTCCATACATTTAATTTTTCTCTTCAGCTTTTGTCTGCAGCCACTCAATACAGGGTTTTTTCCTCTCCTCTCCAGCAATTGAGGAGAAGGGTGTTCTACCCACTCCTCAGGACTCTGTCCTCAACACCTTTATATCAGGCTAGGTCAATGGGACTGGTGTCTCAACATTTCACCCCACCAGTTCTGGTTAGAGCCAGATCATCTCATCAGCCCTTGTGATTGCACAACTACCATTGCAAGCCAAAAGTGACCTGCTTCTTTTTCCCCTTTTATTTGCTCCAATAGATGTCTGACATGGCTGCTGTTCTACTGGTGTGCTCCAATAGGTGACTCACGCCAGCAGAATAGCAGCCATATCGGGTCATTAAAACCCATACGTCACATAGTCTTGAAATTCCTTCTGCTAACTAGCAGCCTAAATGTGGTTTCCGGAATTGATTGTCTAGATTTCTCAATGTCACTGATGCTAACATGGACCCCTGGCATCCACAATTTCATAGCAGTCTACACACACAAACAAACTCATCTATCTGCATTTTTAATTGTTGAATCAAACGCCTGAACCACAAGATGGGTGGCAAATAAATTTGATAAATACAATAAATAAAAATAATTCATCAACAACCAAAAGCACTTTATTCCCCTGAGAACTCTCTTTCATACATGATATGAGCTTATCATCCAAGGACTAGATACTTCCTATGACAACATCTCTATTATCCTGAAAGGTTCTTCTTCTCCAAGATCTTCATTCTCCATTGTGGCAGAGGAGTTATCATCCTGAGAATCAGGCAAAGGTATCACATTTCATTCCCTACTGTGTATCATCTCTAGTGAAGCCAATTTTGGCTTAAAGAGAGCAGATTTGCTTCCTGACAGCCAGAAGCTCATAGCACTGAGCACAAACACATAAGCTATGCCAAACAGGCAGAGAGTTGTACAGTTTGCACTTTATGCTAAAAACAGGAAATCATCTCCCCCCAAATCGACTTTCTGCCTTCGGATTATTTATTGTTAATAGACGTGTGTTCTTCTTTAGAAATGAATTTAAGAGACAATTTTTGTTAAGCTCCAGAAATCAAGACAGACACCCAGTGACTCTTCCAAGCAGATTTCTTTATTGTTCTACACCTACAGACGAAATCTTGCCAAACTAAAATAGACTATTGCCTACATGATGCTACATTTTGGGAACCATTAGGGAGGGGCTGTCTTCATTCACTTTCTCTCACACAAACTATCTGCCTCTTATTCCTCTGTAATGTGCTCCCTCCCTCCTGGGAATCTATATTATACTTCATCATAGTTTCATATTATATTTTATGTAAAATACCAGGCGCCTCAGTAATTTAACTTGACAGGTGAAACTGGCAGTCAGTGTATCTTTTCTCCTGCTACCTTCCCTTGCAAAAGCCTCTGATCAGGGCTGTCCTCCAATTCACCTGCTTTAGTCCTGAGTTTTAAATAGCATCTCTTCTTTCCAAAGATTGTTGGCTGGGATCAGAGTTAAATACAGTGGTGGGATTCATATTTTTTTTTACTACCAGTTCTGTGGGCATGGCTTGCTGGGCGTGGCATGGCTTGGTGGGTGTGGCTTGGTGGGCATGGCAAGGAAAGGATACTGTAAAATCTCCATTCCCTTCCCACTCCTGGGGAAGGTTACCACCAGTTCTCCGAACTACTCAAAATTTCCGTTACTGGATCTCCAGAACTGGTCAGAACCTGCTGAATACCATCCCTGGTTAAACAGTATAATTTCCTAACATTTTCAGTGGAAAACACATGTATGATTTTTTTTTAAAAAAGGACCCAATGTACTTCAAACAAAAACAAATTGAAAATGCTTCATCCATTTCTATGACACAGTTCTGCCCATTGTGTCCGCACTATCTTCCAGCTGCATTTCAAATAACTGTCCTATTTACTACGTTATTCAATTATTAAAATGATTAAATATTCAATACTCCATACCATACAATATACCATTGTATATTTATAATATCAGATATTACAAGCCAGACTTTATTTATATCACATTGATCTTCATAATGTGGATGTGGATCCTTCTAGGCCTTTAATTTATTTTAATGTATGCTTAATGTCTGAATGAACATCTCAAAAGGTAGCAGCTGAGTTTAGTGGGGTCACCGGTCTCTGAGCTTGCTTGTTTTCTTGCAGACATTTCATTACCCAAACTAGGTGACATGATCAGACTAGCACTGCTTATGTTACCTAGTTGGGTAATGAAAGATCTGCAAGAAAACAAGCAAGCTTAGAAAGCATCAAGGACCCTTCATGTCAACCCTGAAGTACAAATATTCTCTTTATTATTAATACTCAGATAGGACCAGTAAATTGTACCAGGACTCAAGGCTAGGCTGGGACATAACAGCAGTATTTCAGAAGACAGTAACAGCTAATAATTCCACCAAGTAAACATTACGGAATTTATATGAAATCACCAGGAATCAGGCTCAAAATAATTGAGAACTTCATTATTTTGTTTGGAAAGAAAACTAAGAAACAAATATAAAACATTAATAATATAATGGTATGAAAATCACAGGTAATTATATTTTGCATAATTATTTTGCATGCCAAGTTTCATCATTTCTTATCAGAATTAGACATCTAAACCATATTGCCTATTAAGAATGACTATGCAACGTGATTTGCAAAACCAAGAAGTTATCAATCTGTTTTTCCTTTCTTAGGGAGCCTTCTCATAATACTGTGACTTCAAAACTGTTTTCGTTATTTTTCCCCCACTCATTATAGAATGTTTGGTTTCTGTTTGTCATTTCATTTTTTTTCCACTGCTAAAATGGCAATATTTATTTTCCTAACTAGGTTCATATGTTCTCCAATTATTAACTGATTTGAATGATTTACACTCTATGATAGGATTAAACCTTATTTACAGTAACAATTTAATCAGTTATATAGTGGAGGACAACCAAATAAACAAAGGCAGAGCATTCTTCCTAGAGAATGGATATTTACTGTTGCAAAGATGATTTTTCACACTTTGAAAAGAGATCCCTTCTTGGCTGTAACTCAATAAACCGCACAACAATGACAATAAGAATAAGCTGATGTCTATGCCTTTACTAAAAGTGCAAATGTAGCAAAGATTGAAGAATTATGGGAAAGGTAGAAAAAAAGATAGGAAAAGGACCACCAGCTATAAGATAAATGGGCTTGGTTATAGTGGTGCTGTGTGCACCATTGATAGACTTGAAAAGAACGAGTCAGGGCTGGATGGTCATGAAGGAAAATTTATCCAGGTGATTGCCAGGAATGGAAAACTACTTGATGATACATAACCAATCTATAGCAAGTTTCAAGAATTGCTAAGTGCATTACCCAGAAAAGATGTAGTATTTGGAACATTAAAATTGAAGAAAGAGGAGAACCTGGAAAATTGAACTGGGCAAACACAATTATGCAGAGTTAATAAAGATATATTTGGAAAGGTAGTTCTTCGTCCATTGTCAACATCTGCTTCAATGAATGTAAATGCATACTGTACGTCTGGAGAGCACCATATGGACAACACTGGAATCAAATTGACTATGAGAAACAAAAGTGGAGTGGAAAGCCATCCAGCCAACCAAAATACTTCCAGGTGCAGCAAAACAAACCATGAATTATAGGTATCGTATACAGGCATTAGATTTTAAAAGAATCATTGGTATACTAACAGAACTTTACATGGAGGATATACTGTCAGACTTTAAGCTTAATATAAGATACAGAATCAATACTTTTAACTCTAGCGAAAGAGAATCTGTAGGGGCAGGTGAAGAGATAAAAGATAAATGAACCAAGCAGAACAAAACGGTAAAAAAAGAAATCCAAACAGCTTGAAACCAAGAAGGGAGAGTGGATGAAAGCCATAGTCAAACAGGAAGTATAATAATTGAATCTAAGCTTTTCAGTAAAAAGAGACAAAATATTAACTGAAAATATCAACAGAGAAAAATAACAAGAGAAAGAAAATCACAAAGACATTTAAAGATAAGGTTATTCAAGAACAGTACTGGCAGAAATCTGAAAGAAGCAATGAAATTACAAGAACACACACAAAAACTATAGGAATATAGAAACTATTTATAAATGGGATTATGCAATAAAAGAAATATTTGTAGAGAGAAAATATTTTCTGAACCTGACCCTATTTGAAGCAATAAACCAGCTGTCGAGCAAAAATGACCCATGCACAGATGAAATACCAGTGATAGTAGATACAAAGGAAGGGAAGGGAACAGGAAGGGAGAAGAGAAGAGAAGAGAAGAGAAGAGAAGAGAAGAGAAGAGAAGAGAAGAGAAGAGAAGAGAAGAGAAGAGAAGAGAGAAATGCTAAATAAAAGTGCTGCTTGTGACTCAGTTTCTCTCATGACTTTATCTGGTTTGAATTATGACAGAATGGTGTATAAAATGAACCCCAGAAGGGAAACTGAAGCTAAACCTAAGTCAGGTGCATTCCTATTCTGAGTGTGGTGATTATGTGCTGAAGTATCACTCTGGGAACCACATTTCCAGAAAAAGTAACAAATTAGAAGATGGCAATGATGACAATACATGGATCTGAGAGTATACTCTAAAAGGACAGTCAGAAGGAAAGAAGATGTATGTATATACGTACTGTATATATGTATGTATATACTGTATGTATGTATGTATGCATGTATGAACTTTATAGATTAAGAAGATACATGATATCAGCATTCAAGTACATTGCAGGATGCCATGGAGATGACAGAAACTATTTTCCATTGCTACAGAAACTAAAATCAGAAATAATGGATTTAAGTTGCTACCTACATTTCATTTAAATATAAGGAAACACTTTCTGATAAGAAGTTATATACAACAATGGAACAGCCTATGTAGGGGTACTGTGGGTTCTCCATCTGTACAGGTTTTAAAGAAGAAAACTGGACCATTTAGTAGACTTTTCAGTACACAAATGACTCAAGGATGATGGACACCACTGTGAGTGGTGGGAAAATGCCATTAGGATAGCTGTCAGCATAGATAAATCAGTGAAATAAAAGAGAAATAAATGTAAAATGTTTGCTGTAATGGGTAAAATTCTTCAGTACACGTGATTTTAAAAAAGGCCTTGAAAACTCCATAAAAAGTGACAAAACATCTTTACGTTCTAAAACATAAAATTCAGTAAAAGCATTACTTTTCTTTATCTGCCGGCAAAAAAATATCATTTGAAGGTGCAGTTGAATGTCTTACCTCTGAATTTTTTAGGAGGACTGTTAAGATCACCTGTTTCTGGTTGTACAACACATCGATCATCAACAAGTCTGTAATAAGCAAAAATGGGGAACAGAATTAAACCTAACATTACAACCTCCAAACTAGTATTTTCTGACACCAATTTCAGATTCTTTTGAAGAAGGAAAGAGAAATAAATTGTCCAAGATTAAGTTACAAAAGTAGCTGAATTATCTGACTTTTCCCAGATGCTACATTCTATCATTCTTATTTTCATTTGTGTTCCTCAAAAATGCAAATTAATTTGCACTCAGGGAACACCTGTAAGTCTAGTGGCAAGTGTAGTTGAATTTTAAAAACCAGAAGGTGAAATAAAGGTGAGAAAAATATGAAACTTCAAAGAATAATTTTTGACATTAGAGAGCAGGCTGTTTATATACAGTATATATATACATCCAGTATATATATATATATTCAGTATATATACAAGTGCTTTTCTACTCACAGCAGCATTCTTCTTCTTGCATAAAATAAGATATACATCCATGGACACATGCACATCAAATTTATACAAAAATGGAACACAGACAATAGCTATAAAATGAATTCTTATCCACTGGAGAAGAATTAGATTTATTTTATGAGAATGTCCCAGTGAAAATAAAGTTATATCAAATTATATACATTATAATGAAGGTGTCTTGCTGCATGGTATGAGAGTATGGGTATATGCTATTTGGGTGTTATTATTTCCTATTAACTACATATAGTTGACTTACAACCATTCATTTAGTGACCATTTGAAAATAGTGACTTACAACTACTCCTCACACTATTGTAGCATCCCCATGGTGTTGTGATCAAAATGTGGGTGCTTGGCAGCTGACATGTATTTATGATGGGTGCAGTAACCTAGGGTCATGTAATCGCTATTTGTGACCTTCTCAGACAGGTTCCAACAGGCAGAAATCATTGGGCAAAGCCATATTTGCTTAATGATTGCATGATTCACTTAAAAACTGCAATGATCCACTTAACAACCATGACAAAAAAATAGTAAAATCAGATACAACTCACTTAACAACTTGTTTAATAATGAAAATTTGGGTCACAATTGTTGTCCTAAGTCAAGGACTGTTATCATTATTAACACTGTTATATCCATTTAGCAATAGACAACAGAAATGATCTACTGATTTTAATTGTGACCATTTTACTAAATAAACATTAATGTGTACTATCTATTTTAGATGTCTGAATATGGTCAGAAAGATTACAAAAGGCCAACAAAAAACATCTATCTACTTATTTGACTATTTCCTACCTATGGCAAACTGTTATTCTTTTAATTAATTTATTTGAATAAAAAAAACCTTTTAATAGTTAACTTTCCGAATCAAACTTACCAGTGCTTAATGAAAAGAAAACCAGCCAAAGGGGGAATATTTCCTACTAAACTTCCTGGGTGAGAAGAAATTGAACACAACTAAGTACAACTAAGCATATATACTGCATATTTAAACAGAAACTTAATTAAACATTTTGTAATAGCAGCACAAAAAAGTTTAACATATATTTCACATTATATGGTTGTTTCTTTTACCCTCTTATTAACCTAACATGTTCATTTAATTTTTTTATACCTATGAATTTCTTATGCTTGTATCTTCCCTTGGAAAATTTTATATTCAAGGGCTGCATATATACTGCAATATTCATATAAGGAAACAACCTTGTTAAAATTGTCATTAAAAACCCTATGCATGCATCCACAAATCAAACTTAGCTCTTATGTAGAAAAATGTCCATGTAAATAAATAGTTCTGCATTTATGGGAAGGGATACATCAACTTGCAATTCCCTTGAAATCACAATCATGGATTTTATGTGTCTGGCTTTGGTTAACAAGATAACCATGGGGACCCTGTGTAAGCCAGCAATGATCACTGATGAGTTGCACAAATCTATAGGCAGAAGATAGCTTGTATGATTATATGTACTTATCAAAAACCATAAACCATGGCAAATGTATCATCGTCATGTACAAACAAACTGAGTCAGTATAAGTGCTCTACTAGAAAATAATAAAAGCTTAAAAGGACAAGTTAGTGAACAAAATTTCTGGTAGCAAAATGACCAGTTATAACCGGAAATGTTAAAGTGACCATAGTAGGTATTGACATTACAGAAGCTTCAGTACTCTTAACTTTTACATCAAAAGGCTGTTGACAAGGCAACCCATTGGCTGTATAGATATACATGAGAAATTACATGTGTTGATTGATATTCGTGTTTGTTAACTCCTAGGAAACCAGATACTGTCTTATCTCAGAGCAAACTACTTCCTGTAAATAAATATCAGTGCAGGTGCACATATTACAAGACTAGAAATAAACCGTTGCTTCTGAAAATAATTTGGGCCAAGTCAAAAGCAGAAGATCCAGAGAGAAAAGGATACATACCTTGCACTGTTTTTCCAGTTTATTCTAAAAATAGAAAAATAAGCCTTATATATTGCAGACAATTTGGCCTCTATGCTTTAAGTGAAATTTAGCATGGCCTTGGCTATCTCTAACAACTGGGAGGTTTCATTGTATAAATATGGAAACTTTCAGTAGATCATGAGGCTGATCTTTGCTAAAATGAAGAATTTACAAGCTACAAGAGACCTCTCTGTTTTGGCTCCAAGGAATCCAAGAGAGTTGCAATCTACTGAATTAGAACTTTCAGTGGGATAAAAAATAATTTTATGCATCTGAACTTTTACTATTTCTGGCTCCTCATAATTTTCATCTTTTCTTTTGAAAAGAAGCAAAAAGCTCCTGCATTTTAATTACTATTCCATTTAGCATAAATTTAATTGATTGTGTGTCATCAAATTTTCAACCTGTAGTGACCACAAGGACAGGTTTTCTCCATGACAATTTATCCCTAACATGTTCTTTCAAATCTTCCAAAGGTGCACTCTGTCAGGATTCCAGCAGTTGCCCTAATTAAATCATTGTTGTGTAACTGAATCTCTCCACCTTGCTGCTGGTTGTCCTCTTGTTATCTTTCCTTCCATTTTTCTCAGCATTAGAGCATTTTCCAGAGTTCTGGGCCTGTCCATAATGTTTCCCTAAAAGTAAGACTCAACTACAAAATAAGCCCTAGCATGGCTTTTTAGAATGCTCATAACATAAGCCCTACCCCAAAAGTAAGCCCCAGTTAAGATCATCAGACGCATTTACTACCGTATTTCCCCCAAAATAAGACCTAACTGGAGAATAATGTGAGAACAGAATGAGAGAACAGAAATATGAAGTCAAAGGTTATCTTACGGTTTTCTGAAATCATAGCAAATAGGTTGTTAATTCTAATATATGGAAAGATTCACCTTCATCAAAAATTAGATCATAGGCAAAGAATTACTATTCTGGGAATATAGAAAAAAAAGTTTATATAGTATTAATGACAATTAAGTTTATTACTTGGATATAAAACACCAGTGGTGGGATTAACCTTTTTTTACTACCAGCTGTATGAGAGTGTGCTTTGCATGCATGCACAGCATGCATAAACCACAGATTTTAAGCTTCAAAACTGACCTTGTATTCAGATCTGGTGAGTAAAACAGCTGAGGTGCGGCAATCTGCTCTGCTGCACGAATCAGCTGAGCTCACAAACAAGGAAATAAAGCACAGGAAAGGGTGGGGGCGAGTGGGTGG
>JANHFN010001579.1:29827-46601 GCA_032468175.1 Toxicocalamus goodenoughensis | reverse complement strand
AAGGGCCCTTTGCCAGTGAGCCCTGAATCCTCATCAAGCAGAGCTCGTCCATCTGAATGGACAACCGTCCCTTGACTGGAGAGCTGGGAAGGAACAGAATTTGCCCCTTGTTTGGGGGTCTCCCTTGCATCTGGAATCTAGTATTAGAGAAGGGTGATGTGGCTTTAATTCCGGTGGATCTGCAGAGTGACCAGCCAATGTCTCGATTAATGACAGCGACTGCACTACTGCAAAGGATCCACCTCTAGAACCCGAGGGATGAAGGTATTCCTCGACTTATGACCACTTTCCTTTGCGAAGGGAGGGAGTCCTTGTCATGGCCCCATCGGAGCCGGTGAGAAGGAGGAGGAGTTGGAAGTGGGATGCCCCACAGGGATGCCCCGTCTCCCTTGGCCTCTTTGGAGAGGCCAGGGGCTGAGGATGATGCTGTCCAGGCCCTCAGGCATTGGGGGAGGTGGTCGACCGGACGGAGAGCTGTCTGCCCTCCAGACACAGGGGAGGATCAGCTGCTGATAGGTAGTGGTGCTGATAGGTAACAGATCCCCCTCTGAGGATAACAGATGAACAGAGTTGGAAGGGACCCTGTAGGTCATCTAGTCCAATCCCACACCCAAGCAGGAGACCCTACACCATTTCTGACAGTTGGCAGTCCAGGCTCTTCTTGAAAGCTTCCAGTGATGAAGCTCCCATGACGTCTGGTGGCAACTTCTGTTCCATCGGTTGATTGTTCGCATTTTCAGGAAACGTCCCCTTGTTTCTAGGTTGAATCTCTCCTTGTTCAGTTTCCATCCATTATTCCTTTTCTGGCCTTCGGATGCCCTGGAAAATAGTTTGACCCCTTCCTCTCTGTGGCAGCCCTTCAAATATTGGAAGACTGCTATCATGTCTCCCCTGGTCCTTCTCTTCACTACACTAGCCAAGTCCAGTTCCTGTTCTTCATATGTTTTAGTCTCCAGTCCCCTAATCATCCTGATTGCTCTTCTCTGTACTTTTGTACTAACTTGAAGAGTTGGATCTTCACTCAGGCTTTTGGGGAGGATGACTAAAGATCCCATATTGAAAAATGTTGGGTTTGCTTGTTGCTTGGATTTTGCCATCTTTCGTTCTCTGATTTCTATCACTATATTATATTATTGTCCTGATTGCTTTCATCCATGAACTGCCCAGTCGGGTAGGAATTGGGTGATATAAAATAAATAAATAAATGAATGCTGCCCACTTACTGGGTTCCACATTTTCTGAAAAAAAGATTGCTAATAATTACTATCAACTCTACAAAGTAGCAGATTTGGATCTAGTTCATGATGTGTCAAGGGGAAAAAACCCCCTGTGCACCATTTTCATTGCTTCATTGCTAACAAGAACTCCTTCTAAACATCTTTCATTCCCGATTCTTCACCCAGAATATATGTAGTTCCATTCTTTGATATCCCTTTTAAGACTGTTCTTAGAGCATCAAAAATGAAGGAAAGTAAGAGGGAGATTTAAAAAAAAAAAGATTTGGCTGAAATGTGGTCACTCACCTGGGAAACTTCTTAACCCAGGATTTATAGCTGTAGGGGGAAAAAAGAGATACCCAGTACTGTTAAACACTGGATGATGGCATACACCAATGGTTCTCAACATTTTCTTCTCCATGGACCCATTTGAAATCCCTTTTCTGGCCAGAGACCATGGCCACTGACTTCTAACACTTAACCCAAGATTTAAATCATAACATTTCTTCAACCCTTCATGGACCCCTTGTGATGAGACTGTACTCCTCCCAGGAGTCCATGGACAACAAGTTGAGAACCACTGGCATACACTATTAGATGACTAGTCCCATATTTCTCCAATGACAGTCAATAAATATATGCTATGCAGCAAAATAAAATGGCAGCTCTTACCCCAAAGTGCTGATAAATCCATTTGTTGAACCTTCTGCATACAAAGAGCAAATGTCTCCAATGTGCAAAAAACTTGACATCTTGTCAGACATCTGGGGCTTGCTGGCTCTAGAAGGAGAGAAAACCAACTTATTAATATTACCCAATTTAACAACGTTGTTTGTCACGGTGGCTGAAGTTCAAGGAAAATTTGTCACCAATGTAAATTCACATATTTACACACAACCATAGAGGAATATACAGGGAGGAAGTCCTAGACTTACAACCATTCGCTTAGTGCTACAACGTCACTGAAAAAAGTGACTTATGACCAGTTTTCAGTTACAACCAATTTGGCATCCCCATGGCCACCTGATCAAAATTTGGAAACTTGGCAACTGGTTCATATTTATGATGTCATTATGATGCAGTGCTTGTGACCACCTTTTGCAACCTTCTGGTAAGCAAAGTCAATGGGGAAGCCAGATTCACTTCACAACCGTATTACTAACTGAACTACTGCAGGAACTCACTTAACTGTGGCAAGAAAGGTCACGAAATGGGGTAAAACTCACGTAACGACTGTCTTATTTAGCAATGAGAAATTTGGACTCAACTATGGTGGTAAGCCGAGGACTACCTGCAAAGGGAACACTTAGCTGAATCTAAGCAATGCTATCCCAAAAGTTGCTGTTATTTCTCACTGGTTTTAACAAGCCTTAAGTCTTAAATAATTTTTAACATTAATTTTAATAGTATAGAAAATGTAATAAAAATTATCCCACTCCATGTAACAGTATAGACACTCCTTGACTTATGACCACAATTGAGCTCAAAATTTGTTGCCAAATGAGGCAGTCTAAGTAAATTCTACTCCATTTTACAACCTTTCTTGGCACAACTGTTAAGTGAATCACTGCAATTGTTAAGTTAGTAACATGGTTGTTAAGTGAATCTAGTTCCTCCATTGACTTGGTCAGAAGGTCGCAAAAGGTGATCATATGATCCTGAGACACTGCAATCATCATAAATATGAGTCAGTTGCTAAGTGTCTGAATTGTGATCATGGGACCATGGGGATGTTGCAATGGTCATAAGTGTGAAAAATGGTAATAAGTCAGTTTTGTCAGTGCTGTTGTAACTTCAAACAGTCTCTAATTAACTGTTGTAAATTGTTTGGAACAATATTTTCACATTTTAAAAGAAAAGATATTGTCAACTAAAAAGATACTCCTTTGATCTTTTTAGCTGCCAGAAAAAGGGAGTGGGGGAAAACAAGGCATTCTTGAAATGCCTAGACAATCACCCCGGTAGCCCAAAGTTGTCAAGAGCATAAGAAGGTTATTGGAAAACATGATGGATGACTCTTGGAGATGGATGTGTCCCATTGGAGAAGTCACATCCAGGGGGTGTGGGGAAGTCCAGGGGTCAAGGGGGAAATGTATGATGTGATTTAGTATTGGCTGCACCCCGCCACACGCCAACATGGCAACCTCTAATAAATCAATTTCTTTTCTCTGATATGCGGCTAGAGACTTTTGATTTCAATGAGGGTGGATTTGTTGGAGACCTGACAGAGATTTTGAAACCATGGGAAAGGATTATTTCTAGTTTTTCTTCCAAAACAATTAAAATTGGGATCATTTTGAAATATATGAATTACTTAGCCTCTTATCAAATGCCAATGTATTTCATTGATTTAATGATATGTAAGTTATAACAAAATATATTAGTTATACTATAGAAAAACACAAATATTTTATTTTTACTTTTCATAGAACAAAAAACAAAGATACACATACAGTAAGATAAAAGATGTTACCAATTGCTACACTTTATTCTAGCCTTTCATATACATTTTTAATTTCAAGCACTATCAGATAACAACATAACACAACTGTCATTGAGCCCAGAATTATGGTCCTAAATCATTTTGGTTATCACATGACCACACCTGACTTTTCTACACTTTTTTTTGCAGCGATCGATGATCCAATACAGGAAATGAGACAATAAGAATCCAGGAAATGAGAGAGCCAGTTTGGTCTAGTGAGAGAGCCAGTTTGGTGTAGTGATTAAGACACCAGGCGACTGTTTAGTTCTAACCTCACTTTAAACATGAAAGCCAGTTGGATGATATTCGGCCAGTCACTCTTTCTTAGCCCAACTCATCTCACCTCAGGTTTGTTATTGTGGAGGAGATAGGAGGAAGAAGGTATGCTGGATATGTTCTGGATATGGCAATAATTTTCCTGATTTCCAGTTATATTATATGGTTATACATATTATATTATATTATATTATTTGGTTATACATATTTTCCATAAGAAATGAAGATGACAAGAATATAGCATCCATGAAATCCCAGTAAATGTTTTGTTCTAAGGATAATAGGAAACCTGTTGTATTTCTAGCATTTTAGATATCTTTCGACAATATTGAACAGGAAATTAAAATCTGATACCCATTCTCATGAGAAAATAGCTCCCAGGAATAATTCTTAACTAAAAATGGAAAGTGTTTTTGTTTTGTTTTTTCAAAAATGTGGGTAGAAAATGGGACAACTCCCATAATTGTCTCATGATTAATGATATTATTAAAACCTTTGAAATTAAAAAAACAACAACTATAACTCATCCAAAGTAGCTGAATAGTAATACCTTTATTTAAAGCACCTATTATGCTCTATGTGGATCAGAGCTATTGTTGCTACAGTAATCTACATCAATACAAAATTTATTACCGTGTTTCTCACAAAATAAGGCCGGGCCTTTTTTTTTTTTTAACCCCTGAAAAAACGGTTAGGCCGTCTTTTCAGGGGTGACTTAATTCCCCCCCTTGCATCCTTGGGTGGGCAGGTGGCAATGGTTTGGATGTTGACCTCCGCGTTGGTGGGGCACTTTGTATCGGGAGACTTTCCACCACCATTGCTTTCCCTTTCCCCCATGCTGCCATGGCGTTTAGAGCAATGCCGCGGCATTTGATGCAGCCATGTGTGGCCAGCCAGGGCTCCTCCCTGAAACCAGAGCACGGCGGAGACACTCGGCTTCAGGCGCTCCTTTCGCCGCCTTCCCTTCACCTTCAAAGGCAAAGCCAATTCTTTTAAAAATGATGCCCTACTACCGGTATGACAAAGCCTCCCCTGCCTGAGAGGGCAGCCCAACCCCACGTGTGGAAGCGAATCTCCCGGGGCTGCAGCGCAGGATCGCCCACCCCGGGAGAAGCACCCAGCCGCCATCCCTGCCTGGCACTGGGCAGAGCACGAAGAGCTTCGCCTGGGGCCCCCAGTGCAGCTGACACGTGGGCCCTCCTGCCCGGCGGCAGAGCTCTTGGCAAGGCAGCGAGCACCTCCCCACCGGGCCCTCCACTCATCCCACCAGGGCCGCACCAGAGCCGTGCGGACTGGGCAGAGCTGGGAAAGTGAGCCACGGGTGAGCGCCTGCCTGCCAAGCAAAAGCCAGGCCAACCCGAGCTTGGCTTCCTTCCCAAGTCCCTCCAGCCTGAACCAGGAGGCTGCCTGAGGCAGTGATAGCGCCCACCCGTCCACGGACAGGGAGGTGAGGTGACGGCAGCGCTGTTTCCCTGGCCGGCGGGTCCAGCGGAGAGAGCCCGAAGCCGCCTGTCCTTTCCGCCCAGCACGTCCCCCTCCCCACGCATCTCCAAATGCGCCAGTGGCATGGGCATCAGGCAGAGGCACTGACTTGACGGGGCTCAGCTTGGAGGAGGATTTGGCGCAGGCCATCACCTTGTCTCCCTGTCCACAGATGGGTGGGCACTATCACTGCCTCGGGCAGCCTCTCCCGGTGGTCCCTTCAGGTTCAGGCTGGAGGGACTTGGGAAGGAAGCCAAGCTCAGGTTGGCCCAGCTCTTTCGCTTGACAGGCGGGCACACACCTGCGGCTCGCTTTCCTGGCTCTGCGCAGCCCGCATGGCTATGGTGCAGCCCTGGCGGGATGAGCAGAGGTCCCGGCGGGGAGGCGCTCGCTGCCTTAGTGAGAGCTAAGGGCCCGCCTGTCAGCTGCACTGGGCGCCCCAGGCGAAGCTCTTCATGCTCTGCCTAGCGCCAGGCACAGATGGCGGCTAAGCGCTTCTCCCAGAGTGGGCCGCAGTGCAGGATCATTTTAGGAGATTCGCCTCCCCACATGGGGTTGGGCTACCCTCTTGGGCAGGGGAGGCTTTATCATACCGGTAGTAGGGCGTAATTTTTAAAAGAATTGGCTTTACCTTTGAAGGCGAAGGGAAGGCAGCAACAGGAGCGCCTGAAACCAAGTGTCTCCGCAGAGCTCCGGTTGCAGGGAGGAGCCCTGGCTGGCCGTGCGTGGCTGCACCAAACGCCGCAGCGTTGCTCTAAACGCCACGGCATTGGGAGAAGGGAAAGCAATGGTGGCAGAAGGTCTCCTGATACAAAGTGCCCCACCAACGCCAAAGTCAACGCAAGCACCACCATATCCGGGTATGCAACAAAAGTACTTCCTAACGGCAAGCCCCCCCGCCATTTCCCATTTTGCATGTTTAATATAGGCCTTAATTTGGGGGAAAGGGCTTAATTTGATTTTATGACCATAAAACATGCTGGGACTTCCTATTGGGGGAGGCCGTATTGTTGGAGAAACACAGTAGAAAAACCTTTTTAGAAAGCTAAGCCAACAAATCATTCTGACTAAAAAAAATTAAAATACTAAATAAATATGGATAATATAAGAGGAATCTGGAACAGACTACTGGAATTTTCTAAAATACAAATTAGAATATTGGCATCAAGGTTTAATGTACAGGTAGCCCTCAACTTATGACCATAATTGGGAGAAGAACTTTCATTGCTAAGTGGGGTGGTCATTAAATGAGTCATGCCCAATTTTACAAACTTTTTACCACAGTCATTAAGCAAATCTGGCTTCTGTCATTGAGACTGTTTATTGGAAGCTGGCTGGAAAGATCATAAGTAGCAGTTACGTGACCCCAGGACCCAGAAAATGTTATAAATACATTCTGATTGCCAAGTGCCCCGTCAACCCTGAAGCTGGCTTGGCCGAAGCCATCTTGGAGCTTCAGTGCTGCTACACTTGAGCTGAGGGATAGGGAGGGAGGATTCGCGATAGCTGGAGTTGTGTAGTCAAAATAAAATACTTTCTCTTGGGAACCAAGGATGTTCTCACACCTGGCCGGAGGTAGGACGAGTGATGTCATCAGACCAGCAAACACTGTCTTGATTGAGCCATGTGTCTGAGGGAAAAACTTTCACTTCTAATTAGGTGAAAACCAAGGGCCTCCTCAGAGTTGGTTTTCACCAGAAATGTGCCAATATATTTCCAATAAAGCTATTATTTGAGGAATCCACCTGCCTCAGAGTTTTTGCTTACAATGGATCTATTTTACTTGGAACCCTGATATTCCCAAATTTTGATCACATGACTGCAGGATGCTGCAACAGCTGCCCAGAGCTACCCTACAGTAAGATGGGCAGCCAATAAATTTTATAAATAAATAGTCATATAAGTGTAAGGATTGGTCATAAGTCACTTTTTTCAGCATTCAACTTTCAATGTCCACTAAACAAATGGTCTTAAGTTAAGGACTACTTATTCAATTAAATATGTTTTCTGTGATCCTAAAATGAAGTTAACTGATCAAAAATTATTTTTTGGATCTATTGGGGTTATTAACAAATGTTTTTTAAAAATTATTGACATTCTTTTACAAGACATCCAATATATTTGAATATATCTTAGCATAGATTATTTAATCATTAGACATGGTTGAATGGTTCTAAATGGTTGAATATTCTCATAAGGAATCAGGTTCTCAGGAGGCATTTAAGATTTAATGGACTTAATGTATGATGGTAATATTTCAAAAATATGGAATATGTCAATTTATTATTAATTTTGGAATTACTGTGCTTGGACTGTTGCCAAAAAGGTTGTCAAATGTTCTGGGAAAACTTATGTGACAGACACCAACGATTGTTTGATGAAATGTATCTCAAACTTTGTTTTTTTATTATTATTATTTTAAAGACCAGAGGATATTGATTTGTATGTGGTCCACATTCAGTCACGGATTCTATATAACCATATCAACAATATTAAAAGAAAGGAGAAATGCTTATACAAGGGAAATAAATTCTTGTTAAGCATCCACGCTTTCATTGTCCACACTCAAGGGAGATATTAAGTCTTCTTCTAACTTCAATTCTCCAAGTAAAAGTAATTTTCTAACCTTTTATTATTAAGAAGAGTCAACCAGCTCAAGGGGATTTTTCCCCTGTGTTACATTTCAAAATCACTGTATTTCAAGGTTTTCAATTTAGTTTATTAAATTAATAACTGCAGATTCCTAAATTTGTGATATCAAGATAATAAGAAAGCTGTCTTTTAAGATGTCAGTGGTTCACAGCATGACAAAATTACATAACCTCCATTTTGTTGGTGGTGGTTGTAACCTGCATTTTTTAATATCTGTTGCAATAATCAAACAAGCCATTGTTTCTAGAAAATTATAAGGCATAGCATGTTCTAATTATTAAATATTTCAATATTTCTAATTTTGAAAGAGTGATGTGATATATTATTGTCAAAACCATTTTAACGGTTTTTAAAGGTGAAAACAGCCCTCTCAGAAGTTCCTGTAGACCACCCCCACATGGCCATGACCACCCAGCAACCGGGCAGCAAACCAGTTTCTGGGATTTTTGAATCCCACCCCTGGATGACAGGATAGCAGTATTCCAATATTGGAGGAGTTGCCACAAAGAGGGAGTCAAATTATTCTCCAAAGCACCAGAGGGCAGGACAAGAAACAATGGTTGCAAACTAATCAAGGAGAGAAGCAATGGGATTGCTGGAATTAAAAAGAAAGTTCCTAACAAAGAGAACAATTAACCAGTGGAAGAGCTTGCCTTCAGAAATCATGGATGCTTTGTCACTGGACATTTTCAGGACTGGACAGCCACTTGTCTGAAATGGTATAGGGCAGTGGTGGCTAACCTTTTTGGGCTCCTGTGCCAAAAATTGTACATGCACTAGCGTGCAAGCATGCATTTGCATGTCAGCACCCAGAATGTAATGCGTGTGTCCCTCCCCACACCCCCTGTGCATGTGGCAGGGGGGGTTGCCACCCCCTTACCTGCACTGCACCTCACAGCTGATTTTTCAACTGGTTTGAGGCCTTTTTCGGCCTCCCAGAGGCTTGGGAAAAGCCTCTGCAAAGCTTTTCAGGCCGAATTCTAGGCCTGTTTCGTCATTTCCAGTATTACAGGAAGTGACGAAACAGGCCTAGAATTCGACCTGAAAAGCCTTGCAGAGGCTTTTTCCATGCCTTGGGAGGCTGAAAAAGGCATCAAACCAACTGGGGAAAACATTAGCTGTGAGGCGCGCAGTGAGGTTAAGTTTGCCTGTAGCTCGTGTGCCAGCACAAATGGCTCTGCGTGCCACTTGTGGCACGTGTGCCATAGGTTCACCATCACGGGTATAGGGTCGCCTGCTTGAGCAGGAGGCTGGAGTAGAAGACCTCCAAGGTCCCTTCCAGCTCTATTCTATTCTAAAATAACAAAGGAGGATAAAAACTGTGTTAACGTAGAATCAATGAATGGAGGCTGTGGTAGCAGCAAATTTGGATACATTTATTGCTGTGTAGACTTAGCTTTCAATCTTTTTTACTTTGTTTTTAAAAACTGTGTAAGAACATCAATTTTACAGTCACAAAGAAAATCATCAAATGAGTGGCCCCTGGAACCTTGTGATATTAACCTCAAAAGGAAACAAATACGTTTGGCAACTGTTATGGGCAAATCAACATTCAACAATGGTCTTTATAAAGCTCTGCTTAGTCATTTTCATCCTTTGAGGCTGCAAAACATGAAAATGAATTTGAGGAACAAGTCGGAAGTTTTTTAAGAATGAGGTCAAGGCTCCTCCACACCCACCCCTTAACTAGAACTGAAATAAGTCATGCAGGCATGAAAACTATTTCTGCCTATTTGGATTTAAAGTTTCAGCATCAAGATTTGCATTTCCTGAAAAATACAGCCTTCAAACTATAAACTTCATTTCACTGAGTACTAACTCATTTACATTAAAGGTGGAAGAAAAGCTTATTAAACCTGAATGGTGGATCAAGGAATAATAGTAGTTAAAAAAAATTATCCACATTCCAAAACAGAAATTTAATTGTTATCCATTTTAATTCCTACTGTATTCAAAGATCCTTGGAACTAGAGAAACCCAACCATGGGTGACCAGACTCGTAATGGGCTACCAGATTACCATGGGCTAACAGATTACTACAGCAGAAGGCTACTGCTACAGGGAGGCATTAGTGCTAGACCTACTTTAATTGCATTTCTGCATCCAGCATCCAAGAAAGTCAATAGAAACGTTCAAAAGAACTCCCTCATAAGAATTCCAGAAGATGAATGTTGGATCTGAAGATAAATCTCATCTATTGTTGGACTAAGTGGTTGAACATGTAATTGACATGATTGACTAGCTATAGCATTTCTTAGTTTGGTTGACCTTGTCGTAAGTGGCACCTTTGTCTGATTGTACAATTATTCAAATTTATTGTTAAATGAAGCTTACCTGCTGCTCTGTATTTGAATGTGTGTTATGAGTGCAAGATTTCAATATGCTGTTGATGGCTCAAAGAGAAACAATTGAGTAGTGATAACAAAAGTGACACTGGAACACTGAGATCAGACGTTAAAAAGTTGTGATCATTGGTTAGATTCTGAGAATGTGCTAAATGCAGATAAAACAAACCACATTATGGTTTAGCAAGGTATTTGAGTCCCAACAATTGTTAGTCAACACCAAGTCAGATTAAAAAACTAAGGCTTATTGCCATTACACCTGCTCACTCATGTGGAGGCATGTCACAGGACTGTGGTGGGATTCCATTTTTTTTACTACCGTTTCTGTGGGCGTGGCTTGGTAGGTGTGACAGGGGAAGGATACTGTAAAATCTCCAGTCAGAAATGGTATTTGCCAGTTCTCGTAACTACTCAAAATTTCTGCTACCAGTTCTCCAAACTGGTCAGAACCTGCTGAATACCTCCTCTGTCACAAGGGCATACTAATTTCTGTGCTAATTTGTTTCTACTATGCTTTTTCTTTTAAGATTTAGGGTTATGCCTTCAACATCTTTTTCACTTCTAATTGCAATGCAAACTTCATTTTTCTCTTCTATATAGGTTCATAAACAAAATCAGTTTAGTATATGGTTATGAGTCATTTTCAGCATGCGATTGATCCATCTCTGATTTTTATTTAGTCCAATCATCTGATTTTTATTAAATATCTGATTTTTATTAAGTCCAAGATGTCCATTTTTTACTGTATATTTGATAACAAGAATGTGAAATATACAGCTGTAAAAAACTAGTTTTCAATATAATGTACTAACTCTCTCAGCCATTAAAAAGAATTGATCATCATAACACTGCGTAATATAATCAGATTTTGATGCTATGTACTGTACATCATACTTTTTTTTTCATTTTCTGGTTCGCATGACCCACATGCTTCTTTTCCCTGATAATTCCAACATTAGTATTTTTGTCTCCAATTTGCTACTGTTGCTGCCATGGTTGAATTCAAAGTAGCATAATCCAACAGTCTCCATTTATCAATTTCTTCTTCAATCATCTCAATGCTTTCCCTCCCTTTACCATTTTCATTGGTAGCACTGTGAACTGCATGTCATTGTGGTTTGGCCTTTCCCCCACTGTCTCCTATATTTTTATTTTAATACAGGTTCTAGGACATATACATATTCTGGTTCTACAGTACCACCAATATGCATATTCCATGTTTTTTGACCTGCATATCACCCTACTCTGCTATTCCATGCATGAACCTGTCATTACAAAATGTGTTGCATAATTCTCAAGTCTACAAATAAGTCATACTTTTTCTCAGTCCCTCTTGGCAGACCAGACTAGGCAAACAACTTCTCAAGGAGACTAGATCTACTTCTATGGAGATTGGTCCTAACAAAATCTTGCAAATCTTATTGTTCTGTACCTCCTACTGTTTCTTATAGTTTAGCAAAATAGAGATTATATCATATTAACAAAGTAAAAATAGCAATATACTAAAACACCACACAAAGGTGATATAATTAAATGTCTATTGCACTTAAAGATAAAGATATTTAGCATATAGAATTTATTCTTTCTGCCCATATCTGCAAAAAATCCAAAAGATTCACCAATATCCTGTTAAGAGACTTGTTAAATATTGTGCTTCAATTCTCATTAGGTTCATATAAATAAACTGATTTACAACAATTATTTATTATGTTACCCTATGAACACTGCAAGCTTATACAATTAACATTTGGTTTGATTATTTTTTTACTATTCAAAACTGAAATTATGAAACTACATTGAACTTAGCATAAAAAAGTTTGTAGTATCAAAAATAAGCCTGTTCAGACATGCAAACCTAATCTCAAAAAGATAGATGAGAATGCGCAAATACCACTCTCTGTACAGTCATCAAAACTATCTATTCTTAGAATCTCCAGATTTTTGCAAAATAAGCCAACTACATATACAGAAATCACAACAATATTTTACACGGAGTAGGATTCTTGGGAAGTATTCAAACAGTGAAGCATATATTATAGAAATCATGATAATGATTATTTTGGAACAGAAGCATTGACAAGATAATATTTTTGTTAGCATAATTAACAGAAGACAACTAGATCACTATGTACCTCAAACTAATTGATGATCTCATCCAGCACCTTAGACAGATCTTAAACAAAAGGGTAGGGAGCACTGAGTTCGGAAGAACTCCACAAGTTTTGGGTTCAACTGTTCCTGCCCACTTGTGTCAATTGCAATTAGAGCCACCCACAGATTCTAAGGAGAATAACTGCAACCCAGGGCTACCCATTCTGTACCGTTGGTGGTCCAGAATGATACCACGACCAATTGCTTCAAATGTTCAGAGGGATCAAGGAGAACTAGAATAGCCAAACCACCACCATCCCAACAGAGGTCAATATCAATGTAATTAGCACTTTCTCATTACCATATTCAGATCTGAAATCTGATTGAAATTGGTCAGAAGCCCATCTTCTCAACAACCTCCCCTAAAAAGGAAAGTTGGAGACTTCCTTATCCAAGGCTGTCTTTCTACAATTTGTCATGGGATGTTTTCATCACTATCCATCTACCACAAGAATATGCCAGCCAAATCCAGTACATTTTCAAGAGAGAAATGGGTGTTCTAGTTTTGCAAAATGTATAATATTCATTTTGCCCAGTATTTTCCACTCACAATGGGTAAATAAAAGCAAAGGGAGTGTTATTTCTGGTCTTGTCAGTTTGAGAGTAGAGATTCTGAGGGTCATAACAGGAGTGTCGGCATATCACAGGCTTTGTTCATCAACTTCACAATTCTTGTCCTTCTGAACATTAGTCAAGTGCTTTTAGAAAAAACAAAGAATAAAAGTAGACTTAATGTGTGTACCTTCACCATTTCCCATTCAAAGTTGGACTGCCTATGAATATTGAAATTTAATTTAATTGATTTATAAAATAAAGTATGTATTTACCTAAATCGGGGGTGGGGAATTCTGGGAGTTGAAGTACACAGGTAATAATGGGACTATTATTACCTGTGTATTTCAACTCCCAGAATTCCTGAGCCAGCCATGCTCCCTCAAAAATTCTGGGAGTTGAAGTACATAGGTCATAAAGGGGCCATAGTTCCCTACCCCTGACCTAAATAGTTGAAATATATTCAAACTAGGACCACCTAAGAAGTTCTTTATGTTCCTCATGAAGGACAGAAGAGAAATATAATTTTGTCAGAAACAAATCCCATATTTACATTTTAAAACTTGTTAACAATAACATCACGGACTGAAGATTTTAGCAGGCATGGGGATGACTAAATGAGTTTTATAAAACATTGGAAGCATTGTAAGAGGAGAGCTATGTTACTCTATGGTGACATAAAAATCAGAACAGGTCTGTTAGAACTTTTTCTAACACATCTTATTTAAAGGCAAAAGCTTTCATGAACTGCAATTCACTATTAGATACAATGAATAGGTAGACTAATGATACAATTTAAATTGGGGGAGGTGGAAAGAAAAATGGGGAAAGGGACAGGAAGACGGTTTTGCAAATGCAGGTTACATTAAGGACAGATTACGAATACTTTATTCATTAACGTAATAATTTAAATATTTTTCTAATATTTAAATAGTCTTACAATTAACCAATTATTGATTAAATCAAATGATTGAGTAAATTAAATGTTTACTTATTTTTAAATGTATACGTCACCCATCTCACTACCAAGCAACTCTTATTTAATTGTTTGACAAAGGGTCAACAAATATGATTTTTGAGCAATGCGGCTACTTTTTCTGGAGTTCTGTTTTTAACATAATTTTTAGATTTATGTTTCTGATTTTTTAAAATTGTTTATCAATTTTGGAGTTGTATTACTCTTTCATTGCTGTTGCATGATTTCAATTTTTCTTTTCTGAGTTAGTTGAGCATAATAAAACACACAAACAAACAAAGTTTTTGGAAATACAGCAATATACACATCCAACTTCAGGTAAAAGCTAACTATATAGGGCAGCAATAGGTAAATAAATCAAGGTCACCCAAAATATCAGTTCCTTAACCGTAGTCCAGTAGCACATAGGCAGTTCCTGGGATTAAGACAAACTCCATTCCTAACTCCCTCTTTAACTCAAATTTGTATTTATGTTGGAACTTGTGTTTATAAACAGTCTACCTACTACTATAAATACTGGACATCATTGTGCTTCCTCAAGCTCATGAAGACTGAAGCCACATCATTTTCTCAAGAATTCTGAAAGCAGGCTGTATATTAAAACCACACAGCTTCAGTGATTCCTGAAAGCATCATATGGCTTCAATTCCTTGTCAGCTTGAGGAAGGAGATGGCTGTTAACCATTCTTAGTAATAAGACATTTGTATGTAAGAGTTATCCTTTAATCAGACATTCTTAACCGAGGGACAGCCTGTATAAAGTTAATAAAATACTTTTATTCAAGCAATGAAGACAGTTACTTACTACAACATAGTTCTAGGGTGATTGGTGAACAATCTCCCTCCATGCATAAAAATATATGATTATCAACAGAAGAGAATATCTATAGCTCAGGATTGAACTTTGGATCCCTTGGCGCTCTCTGAACTTAATTGTTTGCAGACATTTTATTACTCGACTAGAAGGATAGCAGGGTTTGCTTGTTGTTTTCAATGCTAGAAGGTTTGATCTCTGTTTATATACAGTAGCTTCTCCTATCAGTGTTGATCAGTGTGTTGTTTTCCCTTGGAAGTTCCTTGATTAAGCTGTTCTTTATTGCTTGTTTGTCTGAGTTGGTAGTTCCTTAATTAGGTTATTGTTATGAAGTTACCTACTAGGCTAAGGTAATATCTGCAAACAAACAACAGAGCTCAGAGAGCATCAAGGATTCCACATGTGAAACTGGCCCATCACCGTTATCTTGCAAATTTCTTATCAAATTCTGCTGTAAAACATTCTTAAAGGAAAAGACAGGAATGTCAAAAAGTATATTAATAAAAAGATTACATATTGTCACAAGAGTGCTATCATTATTCCAGCCAGATAAGGTACTGAAGGAATTTTATATCTAAATTTATTTTTTTGGTCATGATTTGAATGTACATTTGAGAGCACTTCCACATTACAGAGGCTGCAGCAGTTGCCACGTGATTTCTGACTCCAGTTTAAGGAACTCCTTTCTACCTATAAAACCCTTCATGACAGAATGAAGGAATGAACAAATAAATGGATGAGTGAATTTGATTAATGTTTTTTTAAAAAAACATGCCTATAATGAGTCTTGATTATGTGTACATTATTTAAAATTAATGATGGAATTAAAAGGCTGATTAAAAGGAAAAATGGTAATTTGTGGGCCGGGAAATACAAGATACCTATAAATGTCTGAAATGGGAGGAAGAAGGTAAAAGAAGTATTAAGGCAGACAATTTTCAAGCAATACGATAAAAAAATAGCAGTTATTCTCTTGACATAATTTTAAAGGTCCTTTTTTCTCTTTTTTGAAGGTATATTATTTTGTAAACACTGCATATATGTGTACTTTTCTTCCATTAATTTAACATAATAAAATTAAAAACAATTTTGTCCAGATAAGTGAGGGCATTCAGTAATTGCAGCTTTAAGTACTGGTCACTGAAAATGGTAGCGCTAATTTAAACATTGGTTTACTTGTCTGTAATAGGTCACTACAAACCATGATTTCAAAAAGCAGTAATATATTATTTATGGATAGTGATATATTTCAGGAAATAAAAAGTAAGCCAGAAATTTTCAATGGGATCCTATGCACAATAGGATCCTGCTTTATTTAGACCAAATGAGGGTAAGTAAATAAGATTCTATGTCATGTTGTAATTCAGGGAATTATGATCTGGAATATCATGAACTCATTAAAGCAATACTTTCTAACACGAGTCTCCCAACATTGATAGGATGCAATTTCCATTCCCTATCTTGCCCATGTTGACAGAGGTTATGGGAACAGCAGTCTGATATTTCTGAGAGCTGCCATAAAGCTGAATTAAATATAGAAAGCACTTACTCATATTGCTGAAGAAAAATAAAAACGAGCAGGTGGGTTAAATAGCAGAATGAAGGAGAAAAATACCAAACTGCTGAGGAAGCAATTCTGCCAAAAAGTTTTTAATGATATTAAAAAGAAATGACTTGCCAAGAAGTTTTTTTAAAAAACCAAAGAACAGCACAACTTATGCATTCATCTCCATATAAACCAGTACAATCAACTCTTGCTCTTCACTTATAACTAAAGACCAGCATTTTACTATACTTCCTTTTTCTCAAACCAATTTTAGTGTA
>JANHFN010001579.1:0-22558 GCA_032468175.1 Toxicocalamus goodenoughensis | reverse complement strand
TATGATTTGATTGCTTATTGTACCCTATGACTATCATTAAGTGTTGTACCTTATGATTCTTGATGAATGTATCTTTTTATGTACACTGAGAGCATATGCACTAAGACAAATTCCTTGTGCGTCCAATCACACTTGGCCAATAAAGAATTCATTCATTCAACTTAAGCTTATCAGCTAAAGACCAGATGTAATGTTTCATGAGATACATTGTCTGCACGTTTTATCTTTTCTCACCAACACACTGGTTCAGGGTGAAAATTTCCAAGTTATCCTAAAGAGTTTGTCCCAACAGGTGAGAGCTGAACTTGGAAGCTAAGTCTTGAAAGCTAAGCAAGGTTGAGCTAGGAGGCTATTGCAAAATCCTAGAATAAACAATGATGAATTCTATATGAATCGTCAAGAAAACTTCATGGATGTGTGCATGAAATAGTTGGCAGGAGTCAAGGGAGTCTTTTTAAAAAATCCTTAGCATGCTGGTTCTGCTAAGTTCCCTGAAATTTCTAGGTAAGATTGGTAATATTTTTATTTTGGCAGTTGTACCAGACCATCTATAGCACTGTTTCAGATCACTATGGATTTCTGATCCAAAAATTGAGAACACTGGCTTTATATATTGTGCCAATCAGAGGCGGTATTCAGCGGGTTCTAAGCAGTTCTGAAGAATTGGTAGTGGAAATTTTAAGTAGTTCGGAGAACCGGCAAATACCACCTCTGACTGGCTTCGTCCCCATCTATTCTCTGACTCCCGAGTCCCAGATGATTGGCTGGGTCTTCTTTTGTTGCCCTACACAGGAAAATAGAACTGGAAAGCAGGTTAGTGGGGTGGGGAGGGAATGGGATTTTGCAATAACCTTCCCCCAGGAGTGGGGTGGGAATGAAGATTTTGCAGTATTCTTCCCCTGCCACACCCAACAAGCCACGTCCACAGAACCAGTAGTAAAAAAAAATTGAATCCCACCACTGGTGCCAATCCAACCAAGTAGTCAGACTATAATAAGTCATGTGGGTCCAGAAATATAGGTTAATTGAATAAATGCTGATTCTTGGGTAAAACTACAGTGCCAACACAATTGATAAAGTGGCTTGCACATAGCAGTAGAGATAAAATCAAAAGCATCTTGCTTTTATTGTTGTAATTTCTAATATAACTACCTGTTCTTTTATATATCCACTGACTCCACAGATCTTTAAAATTAAAATTTCAAAGAGAATTTGGAAAACAGCAAGGCTTATTTTTTTCCACTTACCTTTGTAAAAAATATTTATGGAATCTAGAAAAGCACACACATTTTATGTTAACTAAAGTGTAACAAGCAATAATAAATTAATGTAAATAGCAACTAGCAATATAGTACTATTTCGGTGTGGTGCTGTGGCCTAGAGGTGGATCTCTTACCTCACAATCAGGTGGCTGTGAGTTTAACCCTAGGTAGAGGCGGATATTTCTCTCTCTGGGCACACCTCAAATATATCTGCTGAAAGAAACTCCTCATTGGCATCAGGAAGGGCATCCAGCCAGTAAACACTCAGCTTCATTCAGTTGCCCAGACTCCACCCCACAAGGGATTATGGAATTATTAAAAGAGGATGAATATGATACTGTTTCGACTTCACTTTTTAACAGTACTATTTTCACTCTACATTTAAACTGAAGCATGTTCTATTAATCCCTTCTAGAGTTATGAAGGAAAACGCTATTTGTACTTCATTTGTGCTAATGAACTGCCAAAGAGTTACAGTACATTGCCAGGGAAAAGATATATTTTACTTCTTTAGCCTGCAATGCGAAAGATGGGAAGATGCTGCAGTCACAGGTGGCATCAGTTACCAGGAGCACAAGGTTGCTGTTCATAACTTGCTGCGCCAAAAACATCCTGCAAGATTGAGAAGAACACCCATCCCCAAGAGACAACATTAGATTTTTTCCAAATATTATTTCTATTAAAAATTTTAATTGCAGTAGTAAAAACTATTACAAAGTAAACTTTGAGAAAGAGAAGAGAATGGAAAGAAAGAATAGAAAGTGTAAGAAAAGAGAAAAAAGAGTATGTACTAGTAGTTAAAAAAGAAATTTTATAAGGCAGTGACATCCAACCTTCATCACAAGTATAAACAAATTTAATAACTCTTCATCTTCCATAAGGTTAAACAAATATGTCTTCAACAATTGAATTTGGAAGTTGCAGTCCACAAATCTTGCCAAGATTGGACACCCTTGGACTAGATCAGGGCTGTCAAACTCGTGGCCCGCAGGTCAGATGTGTCATACGCTGGCCACGCCCAGTTTAGCAAAGGAGGGGAGTCCCAATACATCACGTGATGCCACCATGATGACGCAAATTTGACACCCCTGGACTAGAAACCCTTGTTGTACGCAATCCGATATCTCAGAATTAGTTGAAAAAGGGTAGTGTCATAATTTGCAAATGGTGGACTGATATTGCAATCGAAGTCCAGCCCACTTTGAACATGCATGGGCGTCCCTCCAAAATACATAATGTTGGGAGTGGGGCTCAGATCTTGTTGCTATTCCCAAAATTCTTGTAGATTTTGATAGCCCCTTATTAGGTAAATTGGCCTCATTTTTGATTTCCTATAACATGGGAACAGGAACTACTTCCCCAACATTACCTGTATTATGAAGTCAGCAATGTTGTAGCTTCATTTCATTTTTTAGATATGTTAGCTGGCTGCCTGCCTAACTTAGTCAATTATCAAATTGAATTCACCTGCTATTAACAATACCTTGGGCCCCTGTTGTGTCTCAAAGTGAGGAAAGCAAAGAGAAGTGGATAAAAAATTGGACCTCAAAGCTCTTTTTTATAGTCTTATGAGAAGAATGGATAATAAATTATTTTGAGTGAAGTTGATGGTTGAGCAATTAATTGTAAAGGGTTTATTAGGATGACTCGTGGCCAGTTTGTTATATATAGTCCAAGGAGCCTAAATGCTTTATTTCACTGACTTGTCTTTACTTGTTTTCTATAAATTACTTTCTCATATAACAGTAATATTGTACAATAGGTTGATAGACAAAGTTACAAGGTATTTGTAAGTTACCTCATGGAAGCCACAGTGCTCTGCTGCCCTCTACCGGCAATTTACAAGGTACAATTGAATCATGTGCTAAAATCTAGAGAAAGCGAGACCTTTAGTTTAATACTGAATGCCACCAAAGATTTCGTCCTGGGATCAGTATATTGGTGGAAGATTCATTTAAGTTTTTCTGAAGACCATCCTGCAAACAGTATTGGGCTGGTAACTTGATGTAAATTAACTGCTTTTTCTAAAACTAACATCTATATAAAAAGTAAAGTTCCCCTCGCACATATGTGCTAGTCGTTTTTGGCCCTAGGGGGTGGTGCTCATCTCCGTTACAAAGCCGAAGAGCCAGCACTGTCTGAAGACGTCTCCGTAGTCATATGGCCGGCATTACTAAACACCGAAAACGGACTGAATGCTGTTACCTTCCTGCCAAAGTGGTCCCTATTTTTCTACTTACATTTTTACATGCTTTACATGCTTTCGAACTGCTAGGTCAGAAGCTGGGACAAGTAACCGGAGCTCACTCCATTACGTGACACTAGGGATCCGAACCGCTAAAGTGCCGACCCTTCTGATTGACAAGCTCAGTATCTTATCCACTGAGCCACCACATCCCCTTAACATCTATATACCTAAGTGTTTTTTCTATCAGGGCAATCTGGTCTACCCATATATGGGACAGAGCATACTGCTTCCGCTTTCACTTTTCAACCCCAATCCAGGAGCTTTCAAAGGCAGTCACTTTCTTGACAAACTATTTTTGTTTTAAATATAAACTTAACACACACACATATATATATATATATATATATACTAGTTTTCTAGCAGCAGTAACAATGCAATCAACTCAGGGCCATCCTGTTTCAGCCATTTCCTTTCAGACATCAATGCCACCATAGGTTATGGAGCTGCAGGGATCATGGAAGTGTTTTGGCAGAACGCCAGTCTGAATATAGGAGGCAGTTACAGCAAGTCTCATTGATGGCCCTCAAGATGCTCATTAAACAATCCAGTCAAAAAAGACTCCATACCGAGGCAGTCACTGCAACTACAGGTAGGCCTTGATTTACAACCAGTTGCTTAACAACAGTTCCAGAAGTGGTATTCAGCAGGTTCTGACCAGTTCTGGAGAGCCGGTAGTGGAAATTTTGAGTAGTTCAGAGAACCGGCAAATACCACCTCTGACTGGAGATTTTACAGTATCCTTCCCCTGCTGTGCCCACCAAGCCACACCCAAAGAACCAGTAGTAAAAAAAAATTGAATTCCACCACTGCTAGTGTATGATCTTACAATGTCAGTATTTCACTCCTGCCCTCAGTGATTTCTTCACTTTATTATTAGTTTTTAAAGGCTTTTTTTCTTGGAAGTTTCTGGAAAAGTCATGTGGTTACATAATCACATGATATCTAGTTTTATAATCACCATAAATTCTGTGATGGAAGCCTAAACAAAATGTTATCTAGAAGCATTTAAGTTTTTTAAATTTTGGCATAGTTCTTGTTGTATGTTATTAATATAAACTGCCAAAAATCTTTAGTACAAGTTGTTTGTATAGAAGTTTAATAATTACAATTAATATAACTAGAAAATAAATAACAAACTTTCTAAATCAAACTTTATCCCTTGCAACACTCCTATGATAATTGAATTTGCTGATGACACAAAATTGTAAAAACAATCAATCAATCTTAGAACAAAATATCTTGTAGGATAGTCACTATCCTAAAGATAGAAATAAAAAGAAAAACAAAATTATCTTGCTAAGAGACAAATAGGGAGAAAATTATTAAAAGAAACTTAACAGAGAGAAATCAAAAGTTATTCACTGAGGAAATGGAAATCAATGGTGGGAACTTGTCAAATGGTCTCGGAATAGTTGGTAATTTGTAAGTAGTCAGCAATGTGATGTGGCATTGATCAGGCACCATTTTGAGTAATGTTCTGAACACCACCCTTTTAGAATGATTCAGAGAAAATTGGAACAAATTCAAAGATGGCCAGTGAGGATGATCAGAAGCTTAGATGTTGTTAAAGTAATTTGGAAAAGTTTTAAGAAAAGAGGCTGGGTGGAATGGATTTGACAGTATCTGCAAGGATACAGAAGAAAGTGAGATCACGTTCTCCATCATTCATTTTTTGGTAAGATTCAAAAATGTTTGTAAATTACAGGAATTTGTGATTGGATTAAAAAAAAACTCTCTGTCATTAAGAACACTTTGAAGCAAACCTATCTATAGAGTTGGTAAGGGATCACCCATTACTAAATGCAGTCCAAGTTGCTTTCATCTGGATCTTTCTACAGAGCATGTTATTGGATTCAGTGGTTTAAAAGGCCCTTCCCAGGTCTATGATCCCATGATTCATTGCTAACTCAGATCAAATGAAAGCTTTCTACTAAACCAAACAATGTTGAAGATCACTGCTTTAAAAAGGTTACAGCAAAATAAACAAAGATGAGCATCTCAGCAGACCCAAATATATATCCTGCCAAAACAATTGTAAGAAATAAGGCATATGGCAGTATTTTGCTCTAGTTCTCATTTTGACTTTGCTTAGCAACATAGGGTGTTGACCCACAATGCAATCTTACTTCACAAAAAATGTTGAAGCACAAAAGTTGTATTTGTGATGTGCTATGTAGCACATGTTTCCCTTCAATAATGTCAACAGATTACAAGACTTCCCAGAAAGCATTGAGAGATTACAGTTGTAATTTTCCTCACTCTGCTATTTCTTAAAGATGTGTTGGCCAGAATGCTAGCTAGATGCGGGAACCCAGTATGAAAAAGCCAATTTCTACACAGGATCAAGGAAAGACAGAAGAATTTTATTAAGAGGATGTCTTTGGCTTTCATACTCCAGAAGTGCATCAGAAATTAGGCACAGTTATTTTTATACCATTTACTACAAGAAACAAAATGAAGAGAATTGTTAATTGGTTATAAAGTTACATAACAGTCACACTTGGTACGAAGCAAAACTATCCTATAATACTCCATTAATTATTTAATTCTACTTCATTATCATAAAAGTTGATTACTTCTGGGTGTTTTTTAATGAGGAACTTTGCTTACCTCCAAGCTTCTGTCTGGACACCCCTCACCACTGCTTAAGGTAAATGTGGCATCACCTTCTTTGATTCCAGTAACAGATTCACTTATAAAATATCTTAGTGAAGTGTCAAAGCCACAACATATAAGTTACTCTAAATAGGAGACATTTGTGGTCAATTCATGAGGTGTTTGTGGTCAACCTCTCTAGCTCTTGTGGACAAGTTACTTCTAGCATACAAAGGGAAATAACTAAGGGCTAGGTAACAAAAGCCTCCAATTATTTATTATCTACTAAGCCAACAAACCCTCAAACTGTAGGAATATCAATGCTATAAATAAAAACTAAGCAAATTTCCTCTCATCCTACAAATGGATAAATGATCTTTTATATGCTTTTTAGTTGGTACTTGTCTGGCTAAGCGTGCAGTGAAAATGAAAAAGTTTTAATGAACATCATATATATATATATATTGTGAAAATGTCAGGATCCTTTTTTCTTTGTGAAGGACATGCTAGCAAAACACACCCAGAAATCCATTGCCTAATAAAAAAAAAAATATTTGACCCTTTTTCCTGTACTAAATTGATTTTATGGGGAAACCCAACTTTTAAAATTGGGGGGGAAAGGTGATATAAAAATTGGGTAGAACTGGAATATCATCCTTGTATGTTTATGGAGATTCTCAGGCATCCAGGTTAGGGTTGTCCCAAAGTTGCCTTTCCAAAATCCAACTAGATTTTCTTGTTGCTGTTTTTTTGAAAATGTTTTGCTTCTCATCCAAGAAGCTTCTTCAGTTCAGCTTTTTGGAAAAGCACCTTTGGATTGACTTTGTATCAACTGATAGATGATGAGGATGATTTTTAAACTATATTATATTTTAAGAGATATTAAATATTATCCACTGGCTGTAGCCCAACTGCAATATTACAACATTTGTTAACAACATTATTTGGACCAGTATTTAAGATAATAAAACAACTTATTAAATCCTTTAAAACTTAAAAAAAACCATATTATTAATTTTGGTAGTTATCTGTCATCAATAAATCAGTTAGTCAAGGCTATGGTTTTCCCAATTGCAATGTATGGCTATGAAAGCTGGACCATAAGGAAGGCTGAGCACCAAAAAAATTGAGGCCTTTGAACTCTGGTGCTGGAGAAGACTCCTGCAAGTCCCTTGGATTGCAAGGTGATCAAACCGGTCAGCCCTAGAGGAGATCAACTGTGACTGCTCTTTAGAAGGCCAGATCCTGAAGATGAAACTCAAATACTTCATCCATCTAATGAGAAGGAAGGACTCACTGGAGAAGAGCCTAATGTTGGGAACGATTGAGGGCAAAACAAGAAAGGGATGACAGAGAATGAGGTGGCTGGATGGAATCACTGAAGGAGTCGGTGTGAGCTTAAATGGACTCTGGAGGATGGTAGAGGACAGGAAGGCCTGGAGGAATGTTGTCCATGGGGTCGCAATGAGTCGGACACGACTTCACAACTAACAACAACAACAACACGGAGATATTAGGAGATGAATCAGATAAAGAATTAGAGTTCCTATACTGTCTATAAAATGGAGAGTGTGACCAACAAGGTCAACTGACTTAAGTTACAACTTATACAATAAAAATTAATATTTAGAATTTATTGGATTCCATTAATGTTTGTATAGAAAAAGATTGCCCTGGGCAGCATTTTTTGGAGACGTAATAAGGACAATGCTTCTTTAAAGCACATGTTTTTACAATGGTCTATATATAATGTTTTGGGAGAAAGTGACTATATAAACATGACTGTGCAACAAAAGCTAAAACTTTCAGACAATAGTATTCCTTTGAACTACCTAGTCTAAGTATCTGGACTTTAATAACTGAACAACTTATGGTTCTTCTGTCCTTCCTATGCCAAAATACGGATATTGAAGCATTGGAAAGATATGTTTTACTCAATGGACTGAGAAACTGATTGCACTTGCCACCTGCGAATGGATTGCCTAATAAATATAGACTTTGTATGGACAAGCGCAATGAAATATGCAACTCATATATACTGTAGTTATAAATGTATTAGAAATATATGTTTTTGAATAATACTTTCATTAGATAATTATATAGAGATTTTTAACTATTTACTGTTAAAATGATATATTGTATTTTTTTCCTTTGTCATATTTTGATTCACTTTTATTTTAAAAGTATATATTTTTATTTTTGCTTTTATTGCTTTTGTTGCTTTTTATCACTATTTTAAAAAAAGGCCTGTGAGACTATTATAAACTTAATGTTAAAATTGAATTTTAACATTAAAATGAATTCAGTTACATGATACAGGTGCTTGGCATTTGTTTGTCAGTATCCAAGCACATGTTTAATTGTCTTTTCATTTTTTTTGTTTTAAAGATGTTTATTAACTGGCTGGAGAGAAATGGCCAGCAGACCAGATGGGTGGCCATTTGATATGTGCTGGCTCTCTGTGGAAGAAAGGAAGGATGCAAATTGAGTGTTTGTTTAAGTAAATAAGCTGCATTGTGAACGTTTCATTTAATACTGCTTTATTTGGCCCTTTCTGAGCAGAATTCTTTAACATCTGACAACACTTATCTGCTGTTGTCTGTTGGCAAACAGTACATAAATTACTTAAAAGGAAGACATTTGGGATCTTTCCAGTTTTCATTTCAAAGCTATGCAGTGGACAATTGGGTTGATAAATCATTGCAAGCTTTTTATGGGCTGAAGAGTTTTATATCTGTTAATTATGAGGAGGGAAGAGATAGAAAAATTGTTTATATTTGTCACGATGAAGGTGGGAAGTCACTTGGTTTTTTCCTTTTTCCATTGTTTTTATTTTCTCTGATTTTTTGTTCTCTCTTTTCTTTCTTTCTTTTTCTATTCTCTTTTACTATAGCAATTAAAACTTGCAATAAAAATTACTTTTTAAAAAATAAATAAATCATTGCAAGCTTTTATTCTGACCAGTTAAAATACGATGTCATCAATTTTGGTAATAATGAAAATTGATAGTTTACAGCACTTATAGCATTAATCAGATTTCTATCCATCATATTAATTTGTGGGAGTAGTTCATATATTTTTAAAAAGATGCTTTACTGTTTAACTAAGATATGTGCTCAGGAAAATACCATAAGAATATGTCCATTCATTTATCAGAATATTAAGGTAATCTGAGTCAGTTTTCTTGTTTTGTGGAATATCCTAACCTCGCTAAATGATTGGAACTAATTCTCAGTAAAGTGGAATGGGTGCTCCTTCATAATATGTGTTCAATCTGCCTTGGTTGATTTAATGTTCATTTCTGCAAGGAACAGATTGTAAATTGGATTGTTAGTTTACTTTACTTTATTGTCATTGCACCTCGTACAATGAAATCAAACACCATCTTCAGTGTACATCATGACCATGACCATGAAAATAAACATAAACACACATCCTTCACCCTCCACACACTGAACCAAAAAAAACCCAACACCACACTAACACCAACATTTAAACAACATTTAATAAATTCCGTATATTTATTGAATGGCATCTCATGTTAATGACAGAACAGCAGCTGTGACTAAGACTTTGGCAGATAGTAATTTAATAAACTTTTCTTCCAAACCAAAGAAAGAGAAGAGGAAAATATTGTTGGTATACTTGTCTAGTTAAAGTTTTTTTGCCAAAACCAAAAATATTTTTGATGTTCGATTTAAGTGTTGTCATGTAGGCAATATTTAAGATCATCGGTAGTGAAGATAAATTTAATACTGGAAATCACTGGGGGAAAGAAACATAGTTTCTATTAAAGGTAACAAAGTTTTATGTGGCACCTGATAATGTGTAATGTACCACTCTCAAAAATGGCACCTGAGAAGGTTTCTATAAGGATAAAAGGATTTATAATAACACACCAGAATGAAGTTCCCCAGTTAGAGCAATCTTCTCACTGGCCACCAGATAAAAATGAAATGCTTCTTTCATTTCTGTGGTGCACAAAATACAAGTCTCAACTTCACTATTGGGCTGTGAACTGAAGTGTAAATTGTAGCTAAAAATGAACCCTGCTTCACCAGAACAATTTGCTGGAACGTTTATAGTTTCAAATCACTGAAATAAAAGAGACATTTTGATCTGAAATCCATATATTTCAAAGAATGGTAAAAAACACTTTAATGTGAAAGCATTCTTTTTTTAAGAATGTGAACAATAAAGGACAAAAATAGTAGGTTCCTTCTTCAGCCTTTACTTAGGGGGGAAAAGAGGCAAAATATATTCTAGACAATATCAGATATGTTACATATGTGTCATCCCTTACCTTATGCAAAAACAAACAAATAAAACAAAAACACACAGTGCAAATTGTGGCAAATCACAGGTGACCTCAAAGCAAGAGGAAGCCTTCAGGGACAGGATAGGCCCAATTAATAAATATAAGCTTACAATTGCCATATGGAAAAAAAAATTGTTATACTTCATAGGCTAAAAAGGTTTTGTGGGGTGGCAGGATGAGCAAAGTTTGAGCAAACCCTCATTCAACCTCTAAAAAGAAAATGTGCATATAAATTCAGCAGCAGTTTTATTGGCTATAAATAGTTGAGTTTCAGCAAGTTTTCTACATTTGTGATATAGCAATCGGAAAAATGCATCAAGCAAAAATATGCCTTCAGTAAAAATGCATATTGTTCTGAATTCAATCAATCCTAAAGAAACAATATCATTGTTTCCACACATAATACATCTGCAAAATTTATTTCATGGAGTATTTCAGCAAAAGGGGAAAAAAAGAAAATGAAGATTTATTCTTGTCCCTCTTGGCAAAAAATGTTAGCATAACATTCATCTGTAAGCTTGGTTGAAGTTATGCTTCCAAATATGATGAAGTGACAGTGTGTTAATCGCTATGGATACATTGCCTTTCATAAGACTGCAGCATACCTACTGTCCATGGATCCAAAAAAATGCACCCAATTAGCCATGACATTAATAAAACAACCACAAACTACTTATTTGCAATAATCTAAATTTCACAGAATTAGAATATTCATCTGCCCTTGCTAATTTTTTTTAAAAAATCTGTTATTTCAAAAAGGAAAAAATTCAAGTGGTTTTCAGATCAAACTAAAAAAAAACCTACAGATGATAAAAAAGCTGAATAATAAAAACATAACAACTGAACTGAGACTTCTAGTGCCAAGGTAAAATGGACAAGGAAAAAAAGTTCAATTGAGATTATCAAGAAATAGAGCAAAAAAATAACAAGAAAATTAAAACGAGGATAATGGAATGAACAGAGGAATAGCAGGAGACTTATTTTTGCATTACTGACTACAACAACAAGGGTTGAATATATACCAGGATTGATCATACCAGAATAGGGAATATATTCAGGCTAGCAAGACTGCCAGAATACCTAATGATTCCTTTGAGTAATCTTTATGGTTAACAAGAAACTATTGTAAGAAGTGAAGGTAGAGAAACAGTGGGTGCTTCTCTTTCCCTGAATAGGGAAAAAAATACAGACAAGGAAGCATACCTATTACTGCATATGCTAATAGAATATATTCTGAATGTATTTATGAAGATACACATGAATGTAAGAGTGGACATCTGGTATCAAAACTGAAGGTCAAAAATTGAAATAAGTAGATGGCATCACAATGTTCAGTAAACCATGATTGAGCCAAAGACAACAAGCTTTCTACAGTCTCAACTTGTAGAAGACAGTACAAATCACTACTGACAAAGTCTATTATGAATACTAAAATGAAACAAGAAAAACATTCCATTTGATGTGATTAAAGTAAACTATTGAGAATAGAAAGATAATGTCAGTTAAAATGCTCAGCATACTTACAACTGATAGAGTATGGGCTGAAAAAATAGATTGACAGTATGTTGGAACAGCAAAGAGGAGATTAATTCTAGGAAGGAAAATATGGCAAAATGGATAAGGTTTAGAAAAAGCTACTATGGTGGACAAGATTGGGGGAAGCTGAAGAAGGGAAGACACTGAGGTCATAAATTGCAATCACATGATTTAAGACTCTGCAACTGTAATAAATGAAAAGTGCCCAAATTGTGATCATGTGACTGCAGGAGTGGTGTGGTCATTATAACTTAAGGACAATTCTATTCATTAGGTCCATATCTCACTCTCTAATCCTTAGGAAGAAAATTTTAAAAAAAATCTGTCATTCTTCAACAGGTAGAAAAATAGAAATAGAAGTCAGACACAAGAAATTTCCAACTAGAAAATTTGTACCGATATAAACCTTTTGCCTGCATTCCAAAACATTTTCTAAAATATGACCTGCTCTACAAATCCTGAGTTGAAAGGAAAACTTCCATTTTAGGTAAATAAAACATACAGAAGCAGATATTGGGAGCAAGAATGAGGGGACTAAAAAGCAAAAGAAACATGATTTCAACACACCTCTCCTATGGCGTTTTTCGGGCAACTACTCCAAAGGTCAGTAATCTTTTAGAAAAGTTCCATATCACCACTTCTCAACCTTACTGTACTGGGAGCAGTGAAATTCAAAATACAAAGAGAATAGAAGATCAGAGCCATTTTTATCTTAATCACTGCAGCAGCCAAGAAAACATGTAGGACACACATGCATTCTATTTTCAAGGATGAAACTACCATGTTTCCCCAAAAATAAGACCGACTTATATTTTTTTGCCACCAAAAAAGGCATTAGGTGTTATTTTGTGGGGATATCATCCACTGACTAACCTCACTTGTACGCATCATCCCCAGCCTCCTTTTCGCTGTCAGAGGACTTTAGGAACTTCTTCTGTGGCCGGCAAGTCTTTCCTGAAGGCCTCTGCAGCCAATAACAGAGCTCCGGATCGATCCGGAGCTTTGTTATCGGCTACAGAGGCCTTCAGAAAAGACTTGTCAGCCTTGTGGCGGCAGAAGAAATGGGCCAGCAAAGCAGGTGTTGGGGTGTGCAAAGGCTGGCTACAACTGTCCAAAGGTAAATAGTAGAGCAGCTCCATCACCACCCCAACCCCACCCTAGCTTAATTTTTTTGCCTGTGCACGATGGAGTATGCAGGATCTTAATTAGGGCTTATTTTGAGGGTAGGGCGTATATTGGGTGCATGTGTAAAAAATCAAGCTAGGGCTTACTTTCAGGGTAGGTCGTATTTTCAGAGAAACAGGGTATGCCCACTCTTAATTCATTCAAAAATATTACATCAACAAATCTAACAAATACAACCAATCAACAAGAGAGAACAAACCTCATCTTTCATCAATGTGGAAGGAGAAAAAAATATCAGAAGCCGATATATATATTCAGAGGTACTCTTCTGTTCATCTCTAAGCCCTCACAATAAATCAGAGAAGTTAAAAAATCTAAAAAAGACAGAAAGTGAGGGGAAAAAATTGTCCTGCATGAAGACTTCTCCAATACTTACAAATCATGTCACATCTCTCAGCCAACATAGTTGCAAGTTTTGTCCCCAGCGCCTTGTTCCAAGGAAGTAGTCACAACATATGTGGAGGCTGCCAAGTCTAAGAAGATACAATCCAGCAATGCTTTTCCTTCAGCAAATAATGATTCAATTGGGGTCCCAGTAAAGATCCAATCTAGGTTATATTGGGCCAGTAACAAGCAAAAGAGAAAGTGGATGGATATAGAATGAGGAGGGGTCCTTTGGTGCTCTCTGAGCTTACTTTTTTCTTGCAGATCTTTCATTACTCAAACTAAGTAACATCATCAGTGGTAGAGTCAGAAGTCCTGGTTTTGCATGTGGTAATTTGCTTGGTTCTGGGCAGAGATAAATACTGTGGTGATGTACTGCCAAAAACGAGAATCTTCCTCTGCCAATGCTGACATAATTGACTCTAGTTTGGATCATAATCTTCTTGGATTATCATTTTCAAACAATCATCAAAAAATGAAACAAAATGAAAACACATCTCTTTCCCAATCAGTCGAGCTATTCTGCACTACAAATATTTACATTGTTTTCAAATTTTGAATTCTGCAGTCATTAATTCCTCAGAGAATGCATTAAGGAGCATGACAGTTGAGAGCATGATGTTGTGCAGTGCAAACTTGTAAGTCTGCAACTGGGGCTTAGTGCATTGTCACAAATACAAAATGAGACACTTTAACCTGTCCAACAAATGGGCTACCCGCGTTTTACATTTCTGGAACACACACCAGAATGATTTACTTATGGTTGTTAAAAATACTAAATATTTCCCCAAATAGAGAATTAACAGCTCAAGCTAACTGGGGATTTCTGAGAATTTCAAAAGAGGAAAGGGAAGAATTGCAAAGGGAAGAGTTGTTAAGAGCAGTATGTGATAAAAGACTATCTTCTCCAGTATGGTGTCTTTTGAATGGGCTGTTTTAAAAATCCTAAAATTCAACCTTAGCCAAATTTGCATAATAAATAACTAAATCTTCAAGTTTCCAGTAATCCCCTATATGAGTATTCCTCAATCTTGGCAACTAAGATGTGTGGGCTTCAATTCCAGAATTCAGGATGTTAAGCCCATAAGCCTTACTGTTGCCACAGTTGAGAAACACCACTTTAAAGGGATCCAAGCAGTGTAGCTTCCGGATTTTACCACTAGTGATAATACATAATCGGTCCTCATGATGACCTCTGCCTTCAGTCTTAGAGAATCAGTTGTTATGGCCTTACTTGAATAATTCCAGTCCTACATTTTTGGTTCCTTTGAGTGAATATTTTGATTTTAAATGTTATTTGTTTATTTAATCAATTTATGTAGTCGCCTATTTCTACCATGATTCTGGGCACAAAGAATGATAGAAAGTACAGATATATACAGTTGCAAAAGCAATAGCACTTAGACTTATATATCGCTTCACAGTGCTTTATAGTTCTGTCTAAGCAGTTTACAGAGTCAGCATATTGCCCCCAACAATCTGTTCCTCATTTTACTGACCTTGGAGGGATGGAAGGCTGAGTCAATCTTCAGCCCTTTCAAGATTGTAGGAATCAAACTCCTGGCTGTGTGAGCAGAGTTACCCTACAATACTGTATTCTAACCACTGTGCCACCACGGTTCTTACACAAATATTAAACTACAAGAAAACTAATCATCGACATAGCCAGGAAACAATCTTGACTAAACAAATCACGAAGCACTTTAAAACTTGTTTTGCACTGGAAGACAACTGGCAGCCAATGCAGCTCACAAAATTGTGGGGACTTGTGCACAGAATAACCAGTGCCACTGATTACCCATATAGCTGCATTCTGCACCAGTTGAGGTTTCCAAGGGTCCTTCAAGGGCAGCCCCCATGTAGACTGCATTGTAGTAGTCCAGATGGAAAGTTACAAGAGTATCTGTAATCACGAGCAATTCAGAAACAGTCCCAACTGCCACACAACCTGAAGGTATGCTCTTTAACTAAGAGCTGCACATCTAGGAGACCACCAGATTGCACATTGGATCTGTCTGAGTCAGTGCCAGCCCACTCAGCCCACAAAAGACATAAGAACCCTGGCACTAGATTTCCAAAGTCATTTGGTCCTGCTTTGGCTGAGCTGAAGCCTGTTGTATCCCATCCAGGCCTCCAGAGCCTCCAGGCACCGAGACAGGATGTCTCACATAGCTGCAGGTGATGAAATAAAAATGAGTGAGTGACATAGGCATACTGATGCTATGTCACCCCAAATAGTCAGATGAACTTAACCATGTCATATTATAAGGAGACCTGAAGCCCTGTGACACCCCACATCCAGCCCACATCCAGACAGTGGGCTGTACCTCATCAACACCAACTAGAACTGCTCATGGAGGATGGAGAACCAACACAATACAGTGTCACCCATTCCCAATCTCCAGAGCCAGTACAGCTGGATACCATCACTGATTGTGACAAAAGCCACTGAAAAATTAGGAAGACTCAGAATGGATGCCCTATTTCCATCCAATCCCACCAAAAGTAATCCAAAATACTGGTTTGTCTAAGTAATTGGGCTAATAAAAAGAGCTATACTTCTGTTTCCCCTCATTACTCCACATTTTCTCTTCCCTTCCCCATCGCACTTCTATAGTTTATCATTTTTTTCTGCCAAAAAGTTCAGTATGAAGAATACCGTGCCATGCTAAGTATTTTTAGCATGGATTACAACACTAATTGTCAGTACTGTGAGTCTCAGGCAGAGGCACCGAAGAAACAGGAGTCAAGATAATGCACACTGGTGTTTTTATATTCACAGAAATAATTCCTTATTTAGAACCTAAAAGCCTGTCAAAGCCCAAAATTAGCTCTGAGAAGACAGAAACTGCATTTCTCCCAATATATCAAACTGAGAACCAATAACTAGAATACTTGTTCCTTTATTCCAGTGAGTTACACAAATCAACTCATTTTATCAAAAATGTACAGTATCTATCAAATCCTTAAATGCTGCATTACAGCCTTGAGAAAACTGGAGCTTGCTGCCTGCTAAACCAGCCTGTTTCAGTCTGATAACTGTTGTGTGGTTGGGATAGCCACCGCATGTCAGTAGCATCCTTCACTGTTATATTTTTTAAAAAATGCTTTGAGAAAGTGAAATACATCCTGCCACATTCAAATGTGCTGCTAAAATCACAAGGGGCTAAGCCTCGGCATATGCACTTATGGCAGAGGTGGTATTCAGCAGGTTCTGACCAGTTCTGGAGAACCGGTAGTTTGATTGATTGGATAGTTCCATCCTTTCATTTGAGAAGACTAGAAACTTCCATTCCAGTCTTAGATGAGTTATAGTTTACTGTTAAATCCAGATTTATTTACAATAACTGTTGTGTCTTGAAGCAAGCATACTGATCACCATTAACTGAATTCAAACAGTCTCCTAAGCCATATTACTGTCTATTTAGCATTATATTGAGCCAATCTACTATAGATTGTTCAGTAAACTACTTCAAACCATTCTATACAACATGTGTGGTATGATGGATAAACTAGGTAACTGTAGCATATTGTAAGCAGCTGGAATCTTGTATATTTGATGGGCAGCTATATAAATCAAATAAATCAAAGTTAAATAAGTCAAGATTTAACATGGTAGCCAAATCTAGGAATAGAGAACCTACAGCAGGGGTGTCAAACTAATGGCCCGTGGGCTGGATGTGTCACAGCCCGTGAACTGTGGGCTGGCCATGCCCACACCCAGTTTAGCAAAGGGGGGGCGGGAAGTCACGATACGTCACGTGATGATGCTGTGACAATACGGGTTTTGCACCCCTGACCTACAGCTTTCAAAAACTGCTGAACTACAACATTCAAGAGCTGCAGATGCTGGGTCTCCATCAGTGGTCTAAGTGTAATCAATAGTCCCTTTCAGTAAAAGACAATTTCTTACATCCTAACTTTAGACATTAATTTAACCTACTTGCATACAACAACTCAGGTCAGGATATACCATGTTGGTGTACTTGGTAATATTAAACAATTATTTCATTACTATTGTATTTCTTTTCTGTTACTGTATGTATTGAGAATATTAATTGCATTTTCTGCTTCAGGTATTTTGAGCAATGTCTGATTATTAGTCTTTAATAAGAATCATAGGGTTGGTAGAAAACAAGAGCCAGCATGTACTCGAATGTCCACTATTCAAATATATATCATATACGTTTTTAATAGCAGTAGAATATCAACAGGAAGTTACAAAATACACATTGGGAAGTATGTAAGAACTTTATTTAAAAGGTCCAATTATTGTAGTCTAGGTAACAACTAAATATTTAGATTGTTAGTTACTAAGACTTTAAAGAATTAGGCAACAGAAGTCACCCATCTTTTGACCATTTAAGACCATTCATAGCCAAATTTGAAACAGTCATGCATGTTTATATAACACATCCTTCAACTTATACAGCAAATATTTTTAAAAGCTTGATAGAAGCAAGAGTCAGCAAGCACTCAAATTACTATCCCAAAGTATATCACAAACATTTTTAATGGCAGTGGAATATTAACAGAAAAGAAAATATGCAATTTATCTGTTTTAGAAAAGAATCTTTAATATTTGCAATTATATTGTTAATATTAAGAGTCCTTTTTTGACATGGGAAAATATTAAAGGACCTGTCTGCATACAGAATGCAGCCTAAAACTGAGAGAAATGACTGATGAGCTCTTAGTTGAATTCCCAGTTTATCCATACACTTATTTCGCAGCAGTAGAGAAAATACTATCAAGGAATCTTACATGTTATGACAAAGGTAATCTAATATGCCTTAAAAGCAGACAAGACCTATCTTGAAGGGATATGGTAAAGATTACTTATATGGGGTAGATTTAAATAATGTGCTATGTTATGTGGTTTGTGTGTATTGGATTAGTATGTTGTATAAACTCAAATATTTTCAATCATGAGCTATGATTTTATGGCACGGTAGGATTTTATACAGATTCAGCCACTTCCAATTATAAAATATGATTAATGAATTGCATGAACATAGCAAATCAGTTAGTTAAACACACACATATACACTCAGTCCAAGAAAACTGTAGTTCCATCTGAATGTGTCCCAGTGTCTTTGGTTAAAGTCTGCATCCTAACAGTTGGATGGGCAAAGAGGAGAGAGAACCATGCCAGGCATATTGTGACATCATCACGCAAACCATGTAATTTACACCAATTGCGAACGGAGAGGCACAGAATAATGTAGTAAAATAAAAAATAAAAACACAAATAAAAACAGTATCAGTAAGAACCAAATACTAAATAAATACAGGAAAATATGAGTATAAAATGGAATCCCACTTCAGTCTTCAAAGGCACTCTGGAAGGTCATTAATAAAGGTAGTTGACCTGTGATTGAGAGGGAGGTTTTTCCATTATTCCAGAATCTTGGGGCCATAATCGAGCAACAGTGTCTGCAGGTCTCTGCTGGGATTGGGAGGATCTCAAGAAGTTTTGCCCCAGCTTGGTCACTTCTACCAGGGAAGGAGATTTGCTAAGGTCAAGGAATAGATGGCTGTTCAGATGAAAATAACCTTTCAAAATGTACCTGAAACCTTCTTAGTAACCAATGTAGCAACTACTCCATTTTCCTTAATAAAATGAAAACGCTAAAGCCCCCAGTGGTAACCTAATGTTCTCTTTAATTATGGTTTGCAAATCCACAATGGCTGCTTTCATACAACATGCCCAAACCCAACAAACCACAGATGTCAAGGAAAAGGGAGCTATTTCTGCTAGCCCAACCTTAATCTTTATGTTGCATGTCTCCAACAGTGAGTGGGGAAAGCTCCCAATTTTGGAGCTGCATTCAGGATATTTGGGGTGAATTGGGTTCCATAACACTGTACTAGCCTTAAGACACTCGTTTTTGCCCTATCAAGTCTTTCAAATTGCAAAAACAACTTTTGATTTCATTCACTCTGTTGGCTTCAAAGGAAAACTGGAGATATTGGAAGATTACACCAAGTACACTCTGGAGACCACATGCAAAGTGTGATTGGTTGTTCTGTAAATGGTTGGGTTATTATAAGCACATTGAACTATGTATAAGTACAAAAGAAATACCTTCATGAATAACCTTGCTCATTAACCAACCTTCTTACCTGGGATTAGAAGCTACTAACTACAAAATTAATTTTGTCAAAGGAATCCAGAGAAACCAGGAAATGACAGAGCAGCTAACATAATACCTACATGGAAAAAAGATGGAAGAGAAACCATTTACAGAGCAAGAGCCATGTCGAAGAGAAATCTATAAGACTTCTGCCTGGGGCAATTACTTAAATTACTTTGAGGTTCTGTTCATACAATGTAAGCCTTGGTTTGTTCAAAGCCAGTTTAGTGACTAAGCTGCAATTGGCTCATTTCATATAACTTAAGCCATAGCTAGCAAATCATACTAGCTTCGCTTACACAACACAATGACACTTTAAACAAGCATGCTGTGCACACTCAAAAAACAGAATGAATTGAATAAACAGTTAATCACAGGTAAGCAATTCAAGTAAACAGTTTGGAAGTATTCATTGCTGAAAAAAAATATAAAGCAACCCAACTAAGGCCTCTTTATTCTTTTTCAAAGGCAGGAAGCAAAGGCTATACACATCTGGGTGAGGATAAGCAAACAAGAGACCAAGTTTGCAGGTGACACAACATTTTAAATGTCTAAATATCATAATAAGGCAGGTGGCAATAAAATAGTAGCCAAAATTTTATGCAAGATGGCTGTAAGTGAATCAATTAAGTTGAGCAACTTTTTTGTCCTTATTCACACATCATGGAAAGCTGTTAGGTGGTCTGTCATTATTAATTTACTACAATGTGTAAACTTAATTGTTTTGTTGCACAGCTTAGCATTTTATAAATTCAGCCAATTTATGCTTAATGAATAAAATGTATTTAAAGAAATGGTTTTGTGCAAAAACTAGACACAGTATAAACAATCATAGGAATTGGGTTGTGGTGGAAAGCACAACAAAAAAATAATGTCCTTTCAGTAGGCAGAGAACAGTTAATCCCATACTATAGATCAGGAAAGGGACTGACTTTTTAACTGTTGTGTTATCTTTAAATAAACACAAAGTATCACCATTCTAAGAGCTATTAAAAACATGGCTCTCTTTAATGGCTTTTTATCCATACACACAGGTTTCTACATATGCAAACAAGACAGGACTGAGTCACCCAAATGCCCAAGCAGGGTTTGCTGTTGCTTGTATGGCTGTATCTTGGTTTATCTTTTCTCCCTCTTACTCTTCAGGAAATCCAGGCTAGTAGGTTTGTGCATTACAACTCAATCGCTTAATTAACTCTCAAAAGTTAAATCTCCGAGTTAAATTCGAGCATCGGTGCAACGCAACTTTTCACTCTTAACTTCATTCAGCCAATCCAGGTCAGCTTTCTTCCGCTCCTCTTGAAAGAAACGCGATCGAAACTTAGGCAGTCCCGTCGCTCCTCATAAGTCAAAAGTTTCCTGCCCCAACCCAACCGGGCCGGACGAAGCCTCTTAAGCAAACCACCAAGCCGGAACCCTAAAGACGATATTTACACGAAACCGTTTAAAGGGGAAAAGCAGCGGATGCGGAGCCACATTAAGAAAGCCGGGGAACCCGCTCGCCCCCACCGAAGTTTCCTGTGTTTCGTTCGCCAAACACCACCCAGATACGCACAAGCCTCGTTCACATCTCCCTCAACTTATCCGCACCCTTATAACGGTTTGCTGCATCCGTTTGCCAGGCAGGTTTTTGGGGTTTTGTTTTGTTTTTTTAACTGACCGAGGAGATCTCCTTCTCACAAACGACGCCTTTTAAACGAGGTTTGCTTTTCCTTGCAGCCACCCCTCCCTCTCAAAATGCTCTTTGCTTCAGGTGACGGGGGCTGCAAACTTCGGGGTGGGAAAGAAGAGTGGCGGGAGGAAAGCGGCGTCCTTTGAACTGTTGCTTCTCCCCACCACCGCCAAAGCCACGGTTTCCCTTCGCTAGAAACGGAATCGGACCGATGAGGAAGTGAAGGGAGGGGAGGGGGGGGGGTTACAGCGTTTAAAGAAGCTTGCAGAGCCAAGTGTGGGGGGAGAGGGGGGGACACTTTAGCTGGGATGTTCATCTCCACCACCCTCTGTTGCCTTTTACCTGATTGCATTGGGATCTCGGCTCGCCCTGGAGCTGGAGCGAGAAAAGGGTCATTAGCAGCTTGGTAATCCCATGTCCCTGAATTTGCCGAATTCTGTTAGGGATGCAGGCTCAGCAGCTCCTGCTCCGACTTAAATCTCAGCGGGGGAGAAAGAGAGGAGAGAGAGCTCAACAGCACAGCCACATGGTTACTGCACTTCTGAAGCTCGGGTGCAGCTGATTATATACTCCCGACCGGTTTCATGGGCAATGTAGTTCCCACCGAACGAATCACACCGCCCTCTGCCAGCCAACGGCGTCTCAGAAAAGAACTACCGTTCCCAGCATGCTTCCCGTCTGGAAGGACGGGGCGGCTCAAGAGGCTTGGACATCAATGTTTCTCTGTCAAATGAAAAGGGATGTTCGGCTAGCGGACAGTGGAAGTTTCCCCTTCACGGCCCTTTTTTTTTTGCTTTTCTCTTCCGTCTGCCGCTAACCAATTCTTCGGTCCAGCAATGCTCTCCCAAACCCGGTCCCGCTATAAGAAAGAGGGGAGAAAATTTTGTGGATAGTTTTTCTCTCCCGCCCCTTCCCCGGTGTTTTTGCAACTTGTCGACTCTTTTCCGAATTTCCTGGAACGAGCCAAGAATTCTGACCACCTGCGGCATCATGAAAGACTTATTTTATTTATTTATTTGGTTTGTCAAGATAATAGGTATAAATAAAAACATAGTTATGAATACATGGATACATATAAGAAAAATAAAAAGAAAAGAAAAGAAACAATAAGACAGGGATGGTAGGCACGTTGATGCGCTTATGTATGCCCCCTACAGACCTCTTAGGAAAGGGGTGAGGTCAATAGTAGAAAGTCTAAGGTTAAAGTTTTTGGGGTTTGGG